>JARHVA010008848.1:277500-410029 GCA_037957365.1 Torreya grandis
CTCTTTATGATCTTTGTGATGGAATATTCGCATGAAATCAAACACACATAAGAATATCGGAAGACTAACTAATAGTCAACATGCCAAAATTTAAAAACTAGAATGAAGATTTTTTACTTAATTGTTTGTTAACACAAGCTAAACTAGTATAAATCCTAATCATCTCAAAATTTCTATAATTAAACACTAAAATAATAATCATAATATCCCTTCAAAATTGTGAATGTCTATTGACTTTACCAAATCCTCTTAGATTTGTCATTGTTATAAAATAGTTCAACCCTTCCAACTAGTGTATATATTTATAACATAGAAAATATAACTATTGGCATAAACTTAGCAAAGGTTATCAAACATTTAGACTTCGATTGACAATGTCAACTAGTTTGAAATCACAAACTAGACCATCAACTAAATAAAAAGTCAACTACAAATCAAACATTATGATGTCTCACATAATATTTTAACAATGAAACTATCTAAGTTGACTTTTCATAAGATTATGTATATTGCCTAATAAAAAATTCTTTGTAATAATCATTAGTCAATAGTATTAATCTCATAATTACCATGCCAAACTAATGTATTCCATATTTTTTAATAAAGAAATCTAATTTATTAATGAATTAATACATGTTATTAGATTATTATAAAATCATAACAATAACCTTCTTATCATTAATAATCAATTAACAAACTGATAAGGCAAAGTAATAGAATCTATCTACTACTATAGCTATGAATACAAAAAAAAACATTGTCATGCCAAACATATTTATATCCAAGAAAATAATGAGTAATGCTAAAACATTAATAGATTTCCGTATTCAACATAACAATAACATCATACATATATACCTAAATATGTGATGTAGGAACATAAATAAAACTATGTTAATTTGATCATGTGTATGTGTCTTAGGTATCTTAACATCTTTTAGTAGGCATTTTAGCCTTTATAAGAGTCTTGTAGTGTGATTTGTTATCCCTTTGGCATTTTACCACCAAAATGGGCGTTTGAATATTTGAAATTGTGTCAAGAGTATATTGAGAAATTATCAAGAATGTCATGTTGGCAAAAGAGTATAAGATTATTTAAGTGAGTCTAGGTGGATATAAGAAGGTGTGTACATATATGACTTGAGAAAAATGATGTATACAAGGGTATTTTAATGTATCTATCATGTGAAGGTAGTTGTCATAAGAGTTGGTTATCCAAGTAAGTAGTTACCTTGAGTTTAGAAAGGGAAATTAATGCGTTTTAGGTATGTAGTATATGATGTAATCATAGGATAAGTAATTTAGGATTTAGGAGTTAGTTATAAGTAGAGAGACAATGGTATAGAGGAGAACTAGAATGAATGAGAACAAAATGTAAAATCTATGTATTATATCTAGGTGATAGATTTATTAATATATATGAGTATAGAATCAATAAATAATGAGTATTTTGTTTATATATTGTAATGTTCAATAATTTATGACTATTTATTGAAATTTTGTAATGAAGTAATGTGTTCTTGAGAGGTAATCTATATGAACAAAACATGACTGTGTTGTTAGTAGAGAAGTGATAAACAAAAATGATGAAGGTTGAAGAACAAAGGAGATTATTTATGTGAGATTAAATTTTGATGAAGAAATTTGATGGTGTATTGAGTGCACAAAATCCTCATATGGTAATTATTTATCCTTAACATTGATTATTATCCTTGTACAGTTAGTGTAGTTTGTGTCCTAATTTGACAATCACAATTTTAGAAAGAAGATAGGAGAGATTAAATGTTTAGAGGGGTAAATATGATACAAAAATATGTGGATAACCTATGTGATGGTTTGGAATAACATATGAAGGTTTAATAAAGTTTTTAAATGTATAAAATAATAAAATAGACCTTATTTATACCTCTCAGGCCTGTATGCTGGGTTGAAACCCTAAGCAAAGACAAAAAGGGATATCTCAATTTATAGATAGTCAAAGATTTTGAAATTGATAAGGAATTTATTAGATATTGTGTATGAATGATTTAAGTAGGTTTGAAATGGTCTGGTGGTGTATAGAGAAATGAAACTAAGTTGAAAGATTGTGTAACCTTATTAAAAACTAGAACTCTGTCAAGGTGCATGATGATAAAAGTATAATGATTGGTATAGATGATTTTATGATTAGGAAAGCTGTACATAGGTATAAAAAACCTTATTTAGGTCTTAGAAAGGTTTGAAAACAAGAGAGACTCATTCAAGTTAATTTTTAACCCTCTTGGTTCACTCATCTCTATCACAATCATCTAGCTAGGGTTTGAGAATTCTAATTGAACTTGAGAGAGATTCCATTGGTCAACCACAACATAAAATTGTTATTAGCATGATTTTGATATGACCTAAACTATTTTGAGGTTTTCACACTGGTATAAAATGTATAGTATTGAATACTTAGGATTGAGACCACAATAGGGGTAATTATGCCTTTAGAGGGCTAATAGGAAAGAAAAAGTGGTGAGAAAGTGGTGAAGACAAAGGAGTTAGACTATGAAAATTTATGGAGAGGAGATTGAGGATAGAGGGTACTCAAAAAAGTCATTATATTTTCAATACTAGATATTACTTGGTTGTACAATGCAAAATTATCAAAAAAAGGTTATTAGGAGAGAAGAGAGATTGAGGATTTGAGAGATCAAGAAGGCATTGAATGTTGAAAGAGGGAATGAAGTGAGTTTAAAGAAGTTTGTTAAACCTAATAAATACTATCCATGTTTAATATTGACTATATGAGACCTAAATCAAGAATCTAAGTGATTTTGTCAAAGAAGCTGATATCATAGTAAAGGCTAATAAATGAGATTGCATGAAAATGAGTGAGAAGGTGAATATAAGAAAGTGAATGGATGAATATGAGGTTTTTATAGATTCTAAAGACTAAGGTAATGAATTTAAGAAGCCTAGTTAAAATATCATGTAAGAAAATGGTGTTAATAAGCTTAGAGTAAGATATAATTGACAGATAAGAGGAGTTTGAGAAGATTAGTTGCAAGAATTATTGATTTTAGGTGTCAGGTTTTTGGTTAGAGCATGGAATGAAATAGGTATCTATATCAATATGAGTCCCATAGATGAAATTAGAAATTGAATAAGCATCAAATAAAAAACAAGATCAAAGTAGAAATATATATCCGTAATAAAAGACATACTAAACTATCTAACAAACACTATATAAAACATATTAATCTACTTGTGGTGTGTGCATGGGTTTATATCCTTTCCCTCTATCATCCCCCAATGCCTCCATATACACCACCCTATCTGATGACTCCCTCCCTCTATCACACTTTGAGGGATGGATCTATCCTATATCCACCTCATAATAATGAAGGTAGTTAGCTTAAAAAATATTTATTCATTAAATACTATTGTAATAAACTATATAATATGATCATCATGTACATAATATAAAAGTACAACTAACTCCATAACTAAATTAATCATGTAAATTAAGCAAAATATAACTACCCATAATTATCATATGAAATCAAGCTTAACTAAATATTAGTTAGTCAAATAATAACCATGAAAATGCACAAATCAATAGGTTATTAATATTAAAGAGAAATTGGTTTATGACAAAGAATCAAACCCTAATAAAAATTAAAAAACCCTCTATATTGAATTATATCCATCAAAACTCATTGAAAATTCATCTATAGTTGAATCAAGTTATTTAGAACATGATGTAAGAATTGTTCTGAGTTTTAAGATCATGTAAGAACCTATATACAGGATTATGTATTATTCTCCATGTAGGTGTCTATAGACACTATAAAACTACACACATATGGTTCTATATGTTTGAATTCCTCGATACCCCATAGAGACCACCTAAACCTTCTTAACCCTTAATCCAACCCCTCTTAACCTAACAAAGACACTATTCCAAATCACTATTCACTATCACTATTCATGATGACATGACATGTCACTATTCATGGTGACATGGTAAGTGACTAAAAAATGATATTGCATGTGATATGACAAGTGACATGGCTTGGAAGTGAGATGGATTAAAGTGGGACACCATACCCCACTTGGGACCCTTCTCCAAGGTACTTAATAACCTCATTAAGTACCATAGGCCCCCCTCTAAAATGTGGTGATTTTATCCATAAGGGGCCATTGTTCAACATCATCCTTTTTCACCATGCATGAAAGGAACACCAAAGTATGTGGGGATCCTTGTCAAGTACTTGGGAAAAGATGGAAGTGAGTGGTGGAAAGTATTTTAGACCCATGTGAGCATATGGTCATGATCCTCACCTATTTTTGACATACTTACCATGTGGGAGACACACTTATGAAGTGGTAATCCCACCATATTCATCCTTAATTACCATTTACCCATACACTTGGAAAATATAGCCAAATTATGTGGGGCTCCTTGTCAAGTACTTTGGAAAACATGAAAGTCAGTAGTGGAAAGTATTTTAGACCCATATGAGTACATGTGCATTATCCCCACCTATTTTGGACATAATTTCTAAATGGGATACACACTTTTGAAGTGGTAATCCCACCACCCTTGTGCTTAATTACTACTTATGAGCCAACTTGGAAAATGATGCCATATTTCACTATTCCTCTCCTTTGTCATGTTTCCCAACATAAAATGCTATAAATATGACCCTCCCCCTTCACCCATGGGTTAAGTTGGTTAGTATTTGGTAGAGGCATTTGTTATTGAATTTTTAGGGGAAATTTTGAAGGAGTTCATCCACACCTTGGAGAAAAAGAGTTCAAATCATCAAATCTCTACCAAAACTACTGGAGAATTCCATCATCACAAAGCATCATCAACAACATCAACAACATCAACCATCTTCAACAAGTTTTCAAGGTAATATTTGTTTTATTTTTGTAGTTGAATTATTTACTTAGTATTTCCTTTCATAATTTGGTCTTTACCTCCTCTACCCATCTTAATCCATTTATTTACTTCACCATCTTTGCCATCTTAATCCTTTTTTCCCCTTTGCCTTGTTATCCTCTTAACCATTTATCCCCTTCACCTTGTTACCCTCTTAACCACTTATATATTTTGATTATCACCATCTTCCATTTTAATTATTGAAATAATTTTTCCCTTTATCTATTTACCAACCCTAACCAAACTACCCTTTTGACCCTTGTCAAATTACCAAGCCAAAACCACAACCCTTAACTTGGCTAATTTTTAGCATTAGTGTTAATCAAACTAGTTGATTTATTTTAATTATATTAGCAAAGCATTTAATTTTATTAATTAATTTTCTATTATTTTATGTATTTAATTTTAGTTTTCTATTTTATATTCAAGTATCCATATTTTTTATTTTCCAACTTAAATGTTTACAGTAGGTGGATTGATAGCCTCTTAGAAAGCTTTCGCTTCTAGGATCTAGCTCGCTCTAGGAAATCCACCCATCTACTTTTATAGTAAACAAGTGTGTTTAAGAGTTTTATTACTTATAGGTATTCTTCCCTAGCCAAATAAGTGTTCTCACAAAGTCTAGACTTCAACGAGTGTATGAAAACTATGTATTCTTCTACAAACCTGTTAACTAGTTTCTTTCTTTTCAAAACTATGAAAAATCAAACAAAAATTGATAGAAACATTTTGGCATGCCCAGTGGGACCCTAGAGTTTTATTGGGTTCATATATGTTTTATAACATTTATTTGCATTAGTAAAATTTTGTTTTTGAAAATTAAGCATTCCCTTCTTTCAAAACATAAGTTTTAGTTTCTTTTGTTTTAGAAAATTAGAAAAAATAAAAAAATAAAAAATTTCAAATTTTTTATTGCATTTTTAAATTATTGAAATAACATTCATCCTATGACTAACATTGCATCTTCATGTCACATTTATGTGCATCTTAGTTTTTTTTGTTTTCATAAAAGGAAATCTATTTTTTTTTCTTTTGGTGTAAAATTAACTTGCATCCATTGTTTGCTTGCTTATCTTAGTTGATATAATAACTTTTTTTATTAATAAAATTAATCATAGAATTGGAAATGTTACACAAACCAAACCAATTGCACAATAAAAAATCAAAACACACTTGAGACAAGGCCTGGCTAGGATTTCATCACTTAGTGGATCACCTTCCCCTTTCCTGATTATCTTGCTTGGATTTAATCACCAAGGGGATAACCAACTCATTTCTCTAGCTGGGTATAAGCTTTAGTAATCAATATATTGGATAAGCATCTATACTAGCTACATGATTTTGATGTGAGTGGAGCAAGCCCCAAGTACCAAGCCACATATTCAATCTAATACAAAATTATTTTTGAGCACCTACATGCAACCTAAAACCAAACATATATTGTTTTATAAGACCTATTCAAGCTAATTTCCTCTTCACACTTTTCTAAGTCATAAGCCAAAATGGAGATTAAAAATAATACTAGGACTTAATGCACTCTTAGTGAATGCATTATTTGCCTTGAATCTTCTTTGATTCCTCTTTGTTTTGAGGTGTGAGAACATATCATTCCTTTCCTATTTTATTGTATGGTTCTTACTTACCAACATTTAAGGGAACTTGAGGAACAAAACTCACCACCAAGTCAACCAACCTCTTCCACCTCTTCATCCATGGAACACATTTTTGAACCTGTGGACTCTCCTCACTCTTTAGGAAGTCCTACTTGTGTAGTCTTAGGAGATGTGTATTTTTCCACTTTCCTAAACAACAATAACACAACCTTAAAACATTACCTTAGAACTACATCTTACCAAATCCCAGTTTTGACCCCATCCATAGATCCACCTTATGACATGCCTTCCCACCTCATGGGGAGTACCTCCACTACCATGAGTACTACTCAACCTCTAGTTACCTAATCCATATTATCAACTAACAACCCCCTTGAAACTACCTTTCAAAATCAACCAACATAAACTACCACTGCTCTTATACCTCTTACCAATCACTCCTCTACAATAAGAGTGTATACCTCGAGTGCTACCCATCTTTCTCTAGTTACCTCCAATATATCAAACACTACACTTCAAATCCTTATGGTGTCCATATGCTAAATGTTACCACTGATTAGTACAAGGGTCACCATGCTTACATCGACCACCAACCCAACTATCACTCCTACCCAACAAGTAACCTTTAGTTATCCCCATAACCCATAAGGGCATATACCCACTATCCAACCACCTATCTCCACCCAACCATTGACATCCACATACTAATATGTATCTTATATACAACTATTAACACCCACATACCAATATGTGGCAACCTCTCAACCTTCTACCCACTATCAACATGTTTCTCAATCACCACCACCACAATATGCATCTTACAACCTTACATTTGCTCAACCCTAAGCAAAATTCATGAAGATGATCATGGACAAGATGACCACCATAGAGTCATCCATCTTGGGTGATCACAATATCTTATCCTATGAACAAATTTTCAATGAGCCTATCTATCCATCCATACCCATTAATACATATCCTCCCCAATGGGAACTTCCCAAGTTCTCTAAATTTCAAATCAAGAAGGATCCCTAACAACACCTTAGGGCATTTAGATATGATTTTTATCTCATCACCTATGATTATTCCCTTCTTTTCTACACTTTCCTAATGCCTCTAGCCATTTCAACCTTAGATTGCTATAGTGCCTTACCCAAACATTCCATATTTTTAATTCACCCAACTAGCCCAAAAGTTGTTGGATAAATTTTCAATCAATATATCCAAGAAAGTTTCTATCACCAACCTCTTCTCCATCTAACAATTTTCAGATGAATTTTTTGCCAATTTTTTGTCTCATTAGAGGAGTTTAATTAACCAAATTTCATTTTCCTTGCCTCAACTTGAACTTATAAAGATCTTCACTTAGGCATGTGTTAAGAATATTTCATCCACATTATGTGTCCAAAGCTTTTGAACCTTTGATAAATAATTTACCATGGCTTATAAACTAGATAACCGAGCCATTGATGAAGGAAAGCTTAATATAAAAAACAAGAACTCAACTTATAAAACCAATGAGGCTTATTCCTCCAAGTCACACAACCAACCAAATACCAACACCAAGAACAAAGGAACCACAAATGATATTGTCTTCAAATCCAAACCTCCACCATATGCCAACCAATAAAACTTGATGAACCAAACCTCCAACTCATCTAATTCCTCAAACCCAAACCCAAGGAACCAAACTTGGAACAACTAAAAGCATTTAAATCCACTTAGGGAAGCCTATACTTCTATTTTGGAAAAGTTATTATAAGTTAATATCATCCAAATTCAACTAATTAAACTACCATAATAATTTGATTCTTCTCACCTTATGTTGGGTTGGTATAATGAGAATGACCATTGTGCCTTTCACTGAGTCATAGGACATGATATCAATAAGTGCAATAGTTTCAAATACCTTATCCAATCACTCATTGACAAGGGGGAGATTACATTGGATAATCCCAATGCACCACCCAAACAAGCCCTTGACATATTTATCCAACCTTTTACAAACCATGATCCTACCAAAAATGAGAGTAACAACATCGAGTGATCTCTTCATACCAATACTATTAACATGGTTCTTGACACACTCACTAATAAAGAACATGCCCACCAATCTACACATCCCTCTCTGATTATTGAAGTATAAAAATTACCTTCTACCCTTTTAGAAACCCAAACCAAGGAAGTACCTATCCCTTCTTCCTCATTCATTAAGGTAGTAGAATTACCAACTTCCCCTTTGACCAACACACCAGACCACACACCCACCTTACCTTCCTTAGCAATTATTATGCAACTCTCCCCTACCACTAAGAAGGAAATTACCCTATCTAATCCTCCCATAGAAGATCCATCTATCCAAAAATTTCTCATTATCCCTGTCTCTACAAAGAGGATTATCTTTTAGATCTACCATTTAGGGAATCAAACCTTTCTCAAAGCTAGTGCAAAATTTAGAATTTGTCCCCAACCCTGACATGGAACAAACCTCTTTTTGGAAACAATTAGGTCTTCCTTATGTTAAAAAACTATAACCTCCAACCTATTATTTTTTGGACCAACCAAAACCTCCTCCAAACTAACCAACTCTCAACCATTTAAGCCAATCAAGACCCAAGTAACCAAACTCCCTTCAAAACCAACAACCAAAACAACCAAAGATGTAAAACTACCTAAATCCCTAAAGCCTTAAATTTTAGCTTCCTTAACCTTTCCCTTCATTTTGGATCCTCATCCCTCTACCTTGATCACAAAGCACATTATTTTTACCAAAACCCCACTACCTCTATTGGTTACACCTTCACACTTGCTTTCTAACACATTTCTTTTTACTACACCAATAATACCTAAGTTACCTACCTTGCCATCTTCCACCTCTACCTAATCAACCATATATCCTAAACCAAAACCATCAACCAAGCGTAACACCTTACCTAAGAAACCTATCACCAAGCCTACTTTCAAACAACCTTCTACCTCAACACTCAAAACAAAAATTGCTAAACCTTTACCACATTTAACTGAGTCTTACTTAACCATTCTCCAATGGTTATTGTAAACCTCTTCCTTGGACTTAACACCCGTCAAACCATTTGAACCTTCACATCCCAAACCATCATGGTTCAATAACAATTTGATTTGTTTATACCACAGGACACCCGACCATGATATAGAGAATTACAAAGCTCTCCAAACTCTCATCCACTACTTTTATGATGAGGATGATCTATTAATGGATGAATCTATTATATCACCCATACCAACCAAAATAACAATCATACCTACCCAAAATTTACCCATTCCTCCACTCTCACTTAAGAATGAAGATGAGTCTGACCACTCTACTACCTCACCCTTTCCTTCTATCCATACTATTAATGTGGTCACTAGATCACAACAAAAGGATAAAGGGAAGGATAAGGTGTCCTTTCCTTGGAATTACCCCTCTTCAAACTCCCAATTAAACCACACCAAACCATATCCATATTCAATCAAACCCAAGGTGTATATCTTATGTGCCACCCAATCTAACCCTTCACAATCTAACCCATATGCAATATCTATCTAAAAAGCTATCCTTAAATAGCTTCACCAGACCCCAACAAGAATGAGCTTATATGAGTTAATTTTTACTTCTCCCCATCACTGCCAAGTACTCATAAAGGCCTTGTAATCCATAAATGTCCAACCTAATGACCCTCAACCTCTAGCCACCTTTATTGGTGTCCTTCAAACTTCCAACTTTGTCACATTTAAGAATTTAGAAATACTTTTTATCCACCTCAAGGACCTAGATCCCTGAATCTTTATTACCACTTAAATCAACCAAACCCATGTCAAAAGGGTGATGATTGATTGGGGAGCTAGCGTTAACATCATATCCTCTTATGCTTACAACTAACTCAACTTAATATACAATGTCATGTTGGAATCCACAACTATCCTCTAATCCTTTAATGACACTATGGCCACTACCTTGGGAAATATCATCCTTCATATCTATGTAGGACCCCATACACTCCCTAAAATATTCTATGTTATGTAATGAGAATTATAATACAAAAAATTATTGGGATGACCTTGTATTCACTCCATGGAATGTGTTCCCTCAACCCTCCATCAATGCATTAAGTTTGAGCATGACGGCTAGGTCATCAATATCCTAGTAAACCCAATTCCTTTCTCAACATGAAACATGACCTATCACCCTAATGATGTCCTTATACTCCCATCTAATTCACCTTAAAAAATTACACCCTAACTACCAATCATTAATGAAACATCAACTAGCTCATCCATCCCTTCTTCACAGATCCCCATAGAGGAGCCCTTGGGATCTATGTTCCAACGATTCTTGTTAAGGGAATATCACCTTCTAGTATTGGGTGCTTTCCCTACTTATTAAGAATATGAGAAACTCAAACATGACCCTTACTATGAACCTAACATCATAACCATCATCCCTTTTGATTCACCCAACCATCAAATGAACTTCATCTATGGGGGACTTGATTGGCCACTTTTTACTCCCATCACTACCTCTTCCATCTGTGCATTCACCTCTAACTTTTCCTACCTTAGAAAAGTAGTATTTTCTAAATTATATCTTCAAAAGTATACCTATAAGGGATTTGGCCTTGGTCAATATGAATAAGGACCTCATGAGTTACCTTTGATCAAAATGCAAAAACCTCATGAGTCATTTGGCTTTGGGTTTGTACCACCTGAATAACCCACCAATTTACCCAAACCTATTGACACCATGAAGGAAGACATCCCCTCTTCACGAACTCAACCTCCTTCAAATTCTAAGAATTTTGACATCATTATTCCTAACTTTTTTTTAGTTAATATTGTTAGTTTGGGCCCTTTGACCTATCAAAAGGATGGCCAAACTTAAACTCTTCCTCTCATTCATCCTAAAATGGTGGAAAATGATTCTCTTACCATTAACACCATCTAACATCAAGATGATGATTCTATACTCACCTACCTTGGTACCTCATATTCTTCAATCCATAAATCCTTTCTTCCTAAAACCTCAACCATGTTGAATGAATCCACCATGAATATCAACTTGGGCACTCTAGACAACCCCCACATTATCAAATTGGGCCAACCATTGAATGTTAAAGAACTTCAAGACTTATCCTCTTTCCTCCAAGACCAAAACATATCATTCAATTGGTATTATAGTGATATGCCTGGGATTAAACTTACCATTATTACCCATAACATAGTCATTCATCATGATGCCAAACCTGTTAAGAAGAGACTTTGATGTATGCATCCTTGCATAGCCCTTCTCATCAAAGAAGAGATTTAACATCTCCTATTTGTAAACTTAATTCAAACCATATACTACCCCCAATGGGTATTAAATATCATACCTATCACCAAAGCCATTGAGGGTCTACACATTTGTGTGGACTTTTGTGACCTTATCCTCACCTTCCCCAAGGATGACTTTCTTCTACCTAGTATTGACCAACTTGTTGTTCTTATAGCCACCCATGAGATGTTATCTCTCATAGATGGGTTTTTTGGGTTATAATAAGATCTTGATTGCTCCTAAAGATCATCATAAAACCACCTTTACCACCCCTTGGAGAGCTTTTTTCTATAGAGTCATGAATTTTGGGTTAAAAAATGTTGGTACAACCTACTAGTGAGCGATGACCTACATCTTCCATGACCTCATCCACACCATCATAGAGCACTATGTTGATGATTTCTTGGGAAAATACAAATATTACAAAGATCATTTGAAAGTTATCAGTAGTATCTTGGAATTCCTAATCCATTTCCATGTAAGACTCAACCCCAAGAAATGTGTTTTTGGGGTCCTTTTAAGAAACCTTATTAGCTTTATCATCTCTCTTCAAGAAATAAAAGCATACACTACCAAGTTCAAATCAATCTTGGATATGCCTCCTCTTACCAACCTTAATAAACTTCATAGCCTATAAGGAAAGATTCAATCTATTCACCATTTCATTTCCCAACTTTTAGACTAGTGCCAACCTTTCCATCACCTTTTAAAGAAGGATGTCTCTTTCAAATAGAATAAGGATTGTCAAAAAGCCTTTGATTTTCTCAAATAGTACCTTTTGTCACCACCTAGCCTTACCCCTCCTAAGGATCACCAACCCTTTTACCTATATATATCCACCATCGACCATTCCCTATGGGCAATGTTAGCTCATCAAAATGAACAACACATAGAGAAAACCACATACTACATTAACCACACACTTGTCTAATAAGAGACTTGATATATCCATACAAAGACACTCTACTTAGACTTGACTTTCATGGCCACCAAACTCTTCCACTATATTCTTAACCATAAAACATGTGTCATAACCAACACCGACACACTCAAGTACATGCATTCCAAGCCATACCAAAAATAGAATATGGCCAAATGGATTATGCTCTTAGTAAAATTTTATCTTGAGTTCCTTTATAAAAATTCAATTAAAGGGAAAGTCATCATTGACAAATTGGCCAAAGTACCTTTGACAAATCACCAACCTCCTCCTCTTGAATTCCTAAATGAATCTATCACTACTCTTTCCTAAGAGGACATAACCTACCAAATGACTATGTTCTTCAATGGGTCAAAGTGTCAACATGGTGGGGGAGTTGGTATCATCCTTATTCCCTTTGATGGTGAACCCCTTCCTATATTGTTCAAACTTTATTTTGAATACACTAGCAATATGGCTGAGTATGAAGCTCTAGTCATAGGTCTCCAAACCACTCTAGCCTTGGGAATTAAGGAAATAAATGTATTTGGTTATTCCCAACTCATGGTCAATTAGGTCAATGGATCCTATCAATGTAAGAATGTTCTCTTACAAAAATATAAAACTCTAGTTGATAAACTCTTAGCATCATTTGAATGTTACCTAGTCTAATATGTTCCTTGATCTACTAATAAATTCACTAATACAATGACTTACCTTACTTCCCAAATCCCTTCTCATCCATCTAATTCCAAAATATTTATCACCATTCATCATTTGACCACACCCTCTTATAACCAATCCAACCTCCCTACCATTTCTAGTTTGGAGGAATCCCCATCTGACATTTGGTATGACCAAAATTTTAGCTACCTTAACCTAGGAATCATTCCTCCCAACCTCTCTAACAACACCCAAATAACCTTTTTTCATAGTACCTCTCATTACACCATACTAGGGGGAATCCTTTACAAATTTTGTTTCAATAGTCTCCTTCTTTATTGTATATGAAACCATGAAGCTTCCCATGCCATCAAGGAAATGCACGATGGGATATGTGGGGGATACTTTAACAGTCTATAAATCACTAAACGTATCCTTAACCTTGGATACTATTATCCCAATCATAACCAAGACTATTATGATTATGTAAAAAAGTGTGTTAAATGTCAACAACATGCTAATTTACATCACACACTAGCGAATGGCCTCCAAGTATTTAAAGACTTTTAGCCTTTTTCATAATGTAGGCTCGATATCATTAGGGAAATCAACCCACATTATTTGTAGTGGCATAGATCTATCATCATAACCATTGAATATTTCACCAAATGGGTGGAATATATTCCTCTTATCTTAACCAAAGTGGAGAAAATTGTTGACTTTATCAACCATTGTATCATCTACTACTTCAATGTTCCTCATATGATCATCACCGATAACGGAAAATATTTAAAAAAAAGTAATTCCAAGGTGTATGTGATGCATTTGGAATCAAGTTAAGCTTTTCCTCACCTTACCATCCATAATAAAATGGATAGGTAGAAGCCTCTAATAAAATCCTTAACAAAATGTTAACCAAAGTAGTCAGTTCTTTAAGTCAGGATTGACACTTGCACATTCCATTTGCTTTATGGCCCTATCACACTATCATTCAAACCTAAATAGGTTCTACCCCTTTCTCTATAGTCTTCATAGTAGAGGAAGTATTTCCTCTTGAAGTCCACATTACCTCTTTTTGCATATATTTGTAATATCTTATTTTTTAAGAAAATTATCATCAACATCATTTAGCTCAACTTGAGAAACTTGACAAGCATTATTTAACAGCCTTCACCCACCTCCATATCTATCAATAACACATCAAATGTGCCTATAAAAAACACCTCAAAGTGTGGTAATTCAATATTTAAGACCTCATCTTAAAGGAAAACCAGCATGTGACCAACATGGAGAAAAGTAAATGAGGCAAGTTTGCTTTCAATTAGTTTGGACCCTACATCATAACCCATAAGTATAGATCAAGAGCTTATCATTTGTCCTCTATCAAAGTCAAACTATAACTTCATCCTCTCAATGATTTTCATTTGCATATGTTATTCTATTAAATAAGGATTAAGCTCACCTTATTGTCTAAATTAAGCTCATCCCTTGAATATGAGATTTTCACCTTCAAACATCTCCCTTCTCTCCTTTTGAGGATAATTGATTAAAACATAAAACCATGTGATTAATAAATAGAATCATAGCCTAGTCCTAAATATGGGTAGCATGGCTCTATGCATATCGTGGTTCTCATGGATAATTTTCATCTCTAACAAGATGGAATCCCATGGTCATTATCTCTCAAAACCACAACTCTTCACATATTATTAACCCTCTTGTGTTAAAGTTTTTATTTCATAATGGTAAACCTCTGAACCTAATTAGACTTATCCATGTCTAAAACCATCACATCTGAAAATAATTTGGATACTAATATCTTAAGCATTACACACTACTCCTTTAAAGATAGCTTCCCCAAAAAAATAAAAATTTCCAAATATAGGGTAGATTGCTCCCTTGAAGGAAAACTATCAAGAACATTAAACAAAGACAATAAACTTAGACCACTCACTTATAGGATGACTACATTAAATTTTTCAAAAATAAAGTAATTTCTTGGAAGCTTCCTACATCGATCAGCTTCCCATATACAACAATAAAGTAGAAGACCCGCTACCATAATCAAAATAAAATAAAAATAATCTAAGGCTACAATTGGCTCTCAAGCAGCATAATAAGGTGGAATCCATAATTATCTTTCACATATAGACTTCCCACATTGATAAGTCTACATATAGCATATGACATGGAATTTTCTATTATCATTCTTAGGTCACCTATATAAGGGGAAATATAACCCACATAAGGTTACCATACACATCACCCATTATCATTCACATCACCTATTACCCATATTACCTTTATGTTATCTATAGATCAAGGGAAATGGAGATTACTTGATGCAATATGATCAAGAAACTTGTTTTATCAACCAACACACACTAATGCAAATCATTTAAAAGGCTTATGTTCTTTAAGACAATTCAACTTTGGGTTTTGTTTCATCTTTGTCAATATACAAGTATTATACCTCATTTATTATTCTCTCATCATTGAGTCATGTATTCTATTAGACCTATGTTTCATGATTTTTCATGTTTCTTCCCACGTTTGGTATAGTTATCTAGCCTGCTTATGTGCCACCACTATCATCCATCAAAACATTATAACCCTAACCATGAATAAAATTAGAGAAAAATTAATGTCAAATCCTTATATATGACCAATAAACCTACCTTTTGGAGATACCTTTCTTTGCAACCTCAACACACCTTTGATGCACATCTATTCTCTGCAAACCTTCCACCAAACTAGACCATGTGGTCCATCAAATTGAGGAAACCCATTTGAAAACTAGTCTCAAACCTTGTTGAACTACATTGGCCTGATGTCCATGGACTATGTAGGTGTTTCTTGACTTGTAAGGGTAGCTCAACTATTAACAGCTAGTTACCATCTACTTTTTATTCTCATCAATTTCCAAAGCTTCCTTGATATAGGATGCCCTAAGTAAGAGGGTACTATTAATAATGTAAATGTAGGCAATGCCCTCTTTCCTAGGGCATCCTATATCAGGGAAGCTCAGGATTTTTCTTAGCACCCTTGTATTTTAACATCATCTAATACTTCCTCTTTGTCTTTCCCCCATTACCCAGAGAAATACATTAGCTTGAAGTATTTTTTCACTATGTAGGAAACACTCAGTTACTGAGGCCAGCTCAACCACATCTTCTATTTTATTTTCCCTTATTACCTATTATCTCTTTGTCCACTTCTCTACTTATCTCTTTACCATTTCCCTCCCCTCAGCTTTCAATCTCTTTCAACCACTTTTCTAGCTTGTCAATCTCTTTTAACATAAGGATTGATAGCCTTCCTCATTAACACCTCTTATCTCCCATAAAGACACCATCTCTTCTGCTTCATTGGCCTCCCCATCACCTTTCCTTGCACATGATTTGTGGCTCACTCCCCTACCTAATTTTCATGTTTTTTGTCCTTCTCTCCCCTTCTTACTAACCTTTCCCTTTATCCCCTTTGTCTTCTTTCACCATCCTCATCATTTTCACTTGCCCTTAGCAATTTGTCATACCCTCTTCATCACTTTATTTTCCTCACCAATTCCACATCATATTGTTGCCTTACACATTGATGGACACTTTTACCTCTTTCTCTTCTTTGATACCACCTTTTTAATTCTCTTCCACTGCTTCTAAACCACCTTCATTCAAGTTCTTGATTTTTTTCCTCTTTCTCATCTTTTCAATTTGGTAAGCTTTCTATTTATTTTATTTCTTTTAGCATCCCATTTTTTTCTTACATGTGCCACCACTTTATCAAATTTCCATCTTGTTAGGATCTTAGAGTACAATTGATTGCTTTTGTATAAGCAACTAAACATGGAATTAAAACCAAAAGTAATAAGTAACTAGAAATCAGAAACAGTAAATAATAGGAGATACAAGAAATAACCAATATGTATTAAACTCTTCCAAAAGGAAATACAATGAAGAAATCTCTCTCTCCTCACACCTCATAGATGTACAATAATTCTCCCTCAAGAGTTATCTCTCTCTCTCTCTCTCTCAATCAATTACAATCAACTCAATTACTAAATTGTACATGCTATGAGGATCTAACCCTACTATATAGTATACTAAAACACTAGGGTTCATGAGCCATGCATTTGCCACCCTTAGATCCACCTCTTAAATCAAAGGCTCAAATTTGTTCTTCTAAAAATAACAATTTTGGAAACGCACAAAATTCGGTGTCAGTCTGAAGATGGCCAATGCCAGTCAACCCCTAACTGATGCCGATCAACCCCTAACTGATGTTGGTTGGTTTTGACTGATGCCGATTACAATGTAAGCCCAACAACCTCCACATTAGCTCATTAGTGAAGCTTTTAGCTCCACAACTCAACAATCTCCCACTTGGAGATAAATAGCTGCACCTATACCTGTACAGCAACATCCTCTAAACATATGTGGCTTGTTTCTCCCTCTTCAAGTTTAATCTTGAAGACCAATAAAATTTGAATGAAGATTCAACTTCTTATTTGTTACTAGATTTGTTAACATATTAGCAGGGTTCTTATGCGTATGGATCTTTTCCAGCTTTAATTGTCCATCCTCTAATACCTGTCTAATGAAGTGGTACCTAAGCTGTATATGTTTGGTTCTTGAATAAAAGACCTCCTTATGGGTGTTTGAGACTCATTTACAGCTTGTTGTTTGCCCAAATTTTCTTCTAACAGTGATTAATCCTGGTCATCTCTGATCAATGCTGGTCTGGACCTGATCGATGTCGATCTCTGTGTTTTTTTGTGAGTGATTATTTTTACCCGCGAGCTCATTTTGGATCATAACCTCTT
Source organism: Torreya grandis (assembly GCA_037957365.1). Taxonomy (NCBI): domain Eukaryota; kingdom Viridiplantae; phylum Streptophyta; class Pinopsida; order Cupressales; family Taxaceae; genus Torreya; species Torreya grandis. Next base: position 295,762 of record JARHVA010008848.1, read on the forward strand.
CCAAATCAAGATTGACCTGCTCAAAATTATTCAGCCTCTTGAGCTGATCACTGTACATCACCTTCTCATTGAAAACTACATCACTGCTTCTAATAATTTTACTAGTTTTTAAATTCCACAATCGGAATCCAAAATCTCCAAAACCATAACCAATGAAAGTGCACCGCATAGATTTAGCATCCAACTTCTTTCTATTTTCTTTATCAATGTGCACAAAAGTTCAAAACCAAAAACTCTGAGAAATGAAAGATCTACCTTTTTACCTATCCAAGCCTCTTCTAGAATTCCACCATCTAGTGTAGTAGAAGGTCTTCTGTTAATCAGGTAAACCATAGTATCTATAGCTTCTGCCCAAAAATATAAGGGCAAACTAACATGCAACCTCATACTCTGTGCATGCTCCATTATTATTCTATTCATCCTTTTAGCAACTCCATTTTGCTGAGGTGTCCTTGGAACCATCCTTTCACTATGTATTCCACTCATAGAATAGTAACTATTGAATTTATTGCTGCAGTACTCACCACCATTGTTAGATCTAAGGCACTTCAATCTCAAATCTGTTTCATTCTCAATCAAAGCTTTCCAATTCTTAAATGTGTCAAAAACATCAAATTTCCTCTTTATGCAATAAACCCATACCTTTCTTGTAGCATCATCAATGAAAAAAACATAATATTGTGATCCTCCAATAGAAGCTACCTGAGTTGGTCCCCACACGTCTGTGTGAACAAAATCCAACTTGTGCTTCTTCTTTGTTGACCCAGTTTTGAGAAACCTCACTTTCTTCTGTTTCCCAAAAATACAATGCTCACAAAAATCTAGATCTATGCTTTTCAAATCTGAAAGCTTACCTTTTGACTTAAGAACATTCATTCCCTTCTCACTCATGTGACCAAGCCTACAGTGCCACAACTTTGCGTCTACATCTAAATTAGATAAAATAGAAGGAGAATAATCAATAATACAAGTAGATAGATAAAGTGTACCTAATCTCTTAACTTTTGCTAATACAAGTGCACCCTTGGAAACTTTCCAAGATTCAGCTGTGAGAGTTACTGTGTAACCCTCATCACCCAACTTTCTTATAGAAATTAGATTCCTCTTTAGGATGGATACATGCATGACATCCTTCAACACCCATGTGTTGCCATTCTGCAATTTCAGCTGTACTTTTCCTTTGCCAACAATTTTACAAGGTTCATCATCCCCTAAATAAACTTTTCCAAAATCTCCATGGACATAATCATTGAAAAATTCTCTATTTGGGGTTACATGGAAAGAGGCACCAGAATCTAAAACCCATGATTCTACTTTATTATCCAAAGAAAATATAAGAGCATCTTGTGCAACAATACCTACAACTTTTGCTTCTTTATTACCTTCATGCTGATTTTCTTTGTTATCCTTCAACCAATAATCTTTCTTTGCATGCCCTTTCTTTCCACAATTCTAGCAGGTTATTCTTCCATTTTTGGATTTGGATCTACTTCCCATCTTTGACCTTGATTTCCCTTGCTTGCCCTTCTCTCTTTGCCTTCCCTTGCTTTCAACACTTAAAACATTACTTGATGTTTCCCCTGTGCTTTTCTTACAAATTTCTTCATTCAAGATTACACTAACAACATCATCAACTTTCAAGATATTTGAAGCAGATGCAGTATTACTAACTGCCATTACCAAACTATGCCAACTTTCAGGTAAAGAGCATAAGATTAAGAGAGCCTTAATTTCATCATCAAAAACTATTTTGATTAAATTTAACTGATTTACTATTGTATGGAAATCATTAAGATGACTAGATACAGATCCACCTTCCTGCATTTGCAAATTAAATAATTACTTCATAAGATATACCTTATTCGAAGTTGAGGGTTTTTCATATAAATTTGCCAAAGTATCCATTAACTCTACCATTGTCTTTGCCTATGATAAGTTGGAAAACATAGAAGCTTCCAGGCTCAACCTTATAGATCCAAGAGCCTTTCTATCAAGAACATTCCATTCTTCATCTTCCATATCTGTGGGCTTTCTTGAAACCCCACCCAATGGTAAATATAGATCTTTCTGATACAGATAATCTTCAATTTGCATCCTCCATAATTGATAATTCTTGCCATTGAATTTCTCCATTCTTAGTTTACTTTCTTCTACTATTGCTTTACTCCCACTCAATCAAAAACCCCTGTGAGTGAATTCTATAATCAACAAACACTAACAAGCTCTGATACCAGTTGTTAGGATCTTAGAGTACAATTGATTACTTTTGTATAAGCAACTAAATACAAAATTGAAACCAAAATTAATAACTAGAAATCAGAAACAATAAATAATAGAAGATACAAGAAATAACTAATTTGTATTAAACTCTTCCAGAAGGAAATACAATGAAGAAATCTCTCTCTCCTCACACCTCATAGATGTACAGTAATTCTCCCTCAAGAGTTCTCTCTCTCTCAATCAATTACAATCAACTCAATTACTGAATTGTACATGCTATGAGGATCTAACCCTACTATATAGTATACTAATAACTTTCAATAGATTTTGCACCTCTAATATTAGCATATGTCAGTTATAACAATCATAATTATCCATAGCTTTTGTACACTTCAAATTTATAAATTAATGCAACCAAATAAACAAGAAATGTAATAACACATAAATGGAAGGAAAAAATACCAATGTAGTTTCATGAAAATCAATATTGATTTCTTCCTATATTGATAGAACCTCCAAACTTTTGGAATGTGTAATTACATGAATAAATAGACATGGGGAGGGGTCACCTCATCCTATAAGTGCATGTAAAACCATAATTAAATTATGTAACTAGAACCTCAATTCTATTTTTATCATCAAAATTACATGTTTTCATGATCATAGTAAACTATAACTATGCCAAAATAAGTTGGCCTATACAATGTAATGTAACATGTGCATGCTTACAAATAGTTCAAGAAAATTTTAAATTTATGTGTTAAGTACAGGTAAACTATGAGTGCAAGTATAGGTACTATATACATGTCTACATATAAAATTATCCTTCAATTAAGGCTTACTAGGTGTTTGCATGCAACTGCTAGTTGTTAGTGACATTGAATTTGTAGTTTGTGATGAACTAGAAGTCAAAGCATCATCTTTATTATTTTATTCTAACACTTGATATTATTTGTCACCAATTTCATGATAATACCTAATAATGTCCATATTAAACAATGGAGGTTTATGCACATTGTTGACTTGTTTAATGATCCTTACATACTAAACCTTTTTATTTATGAAATTAATTCTAAATATCTCTACCTTTGTGACCTTTCTCCTTGAAAAATTTAGTTCAACTTCTATTTCTTCCAATGTCATTCCTTGTAAGTTATACTTGAAGCCTATTGAATCTTGATGGAGGAACTTATCAAAATTGGCCTTGTTAATGAGTCTACCTATTGAATACTTGTCATGTATGATCTTTAGTTGATCAGAGAATATGTAAAATGAGATTTTCATGCTCTCTGTATTTAGGCATTACTACCTCAATTATTATGATTTATTCTTTAGACTCTTGTATCTTGATGACTATAAAATTGATGGCTTTGGTAGCATCTAATGGTGCCATTAGATTAAGGTGTGCGTAAGCCTTACTAGCTGTATAAATAATAATAAATTTAAATTTATTTTCATCCTATTTCAAAGAATTAAAAAAATTGGTAGTTTTGACTATATGAGGTGCCAATTATGACCTCATTACAATAGTAAATTCCAAGATATTATACTATCTAAATGTTACATTTTGCACATTTATCTTTATATATATATGGGAACATGCATAGTTTACTATTGTTACCTTATTTGTTCTAGTTCTCAATACAAATATTTTCTAGCCATTTCATTTCCTTCATGTATCTCAACTAGAACATCATTATTTATTTCAAAATAGGATTTCAAATTCTCTATGTATGGGGATTGACCCAATTTACTATTATTCCTTTTAGACAAGGAAAAAACATCTTGTATTTATTCTAATATGACCCCTCTTCTAGTATCATCTTTGAGTTTCCTCTTCCTTAACCTTTGGACACTCTATACAGATTTTTTAAATATAGAACTTACATTGGGCAACTCTAATATTATAATATTAGGCCTTTGAGAAGATTTTGACTCCATATCTATTACCAACTATGGAAAGACTAGTTGGGTTGTATCTATGGGTTAAGTGTCATCAACTTAAGTCTCACACAATTCTATTAAGGTTTGCTTCAAAGTTTCTTTAAGGGATCAAGAAGTGAAGGCCAAATTATTTTATAAAAATCCACTCCAACACAGTAAGGTAGTGGGTGGACTGTATAGACTAGATTCTTCCTCTCATCCTTATTTATTATTGTCGCAATTGTATCCTAAGAGGAACTAAGGGGGAGACACTAATAAACCTGGTTGAGCAGATTAAATATGGATTTGAGGGCTAGTTTTTGTTCCCATAGATTTTTTGGTTGCTTTTTTCTTTGTCTTTGTAGGAGATGGGATGGTGGTGGAAGGAACCATAGTAGAAATAATAGGAATTAATACAAAAGATACAATTGGGGGGAAACTAACTAGGGGAGTAGGAATAATATGGGTAGAGGAAGTATCATCTAATTTATAATAAGCAAGGTTGGTTGAGCACTTGGATGGGTAGAAATAACCTCAACCTTATGTATAAAAAGGGGAACAAGACCACTAGGACTGAGGAGCATAGAATTAAATGTGATAATAGTAAAAGGATAAACATAATACATAATAGGAGTAGTGGAAACTCAAGGGGTTGTTTTCTCACCTAATGGATACTTATGTAATGGTGCTTTCCCCTTTATGTCTCAAAGGATTAAGATATCATATCTTAAAAGTTTTGACTCCTCATATGTATATTCACCTCCAACTTCCTCTTATGATTTCCATTTTACTAATGGTGCCTAAATAAATAGACTTTTTATAGGGGGTTGAGCCCTCATCTTAATATTGTAACATATGGTTAGTTTCCTAGCTATGGAAGGTGCCTCCTATCTAGTTTTAGTTGATATAACCATAACATCAGCCTATGGGATGATGTGGCACTTAGCTGGGAAGGTCCCATAGAATTTGAAGAGTTAAGACAAATGGGGTAATCTTGTGCTCCCCCAAATGAGGTATCAAGAACTCCTAGTTCCTTGTTTAATTCTTTGAGTGCCACAATGGGTTTTTATGAGGGTCTTCCTTAATTTTTTGGTGATTTAAATGGCTTATTAACAGAAAAATATGGTGTGTCCCATCCTCCTATTGGTATGAGTATATTATGTGCATTCATAATTAATATAAATGGTTTCCCTTAAATGATTTTTAAGAGATCTTATTTCAAATTGACTATTTGTGCCTATTCCTTGACTTGAGAATAATATTTAGCATTGATAAATAGTAAATCATGGTCATAGGGATCATGATAATAATGAATACTAAGGCCCTTTATGTATTTTTAGACTTGACCATGTAGATCCCAATCCTTATATGTAGTGTAGCTAGTGAATAATACTCTCTATACCTTCCTGCTTCATATAAATGCTTGTGATTTACATATCACATACTCCCAATCATGAGGTGGGAGCCATGAAAGTATTTATTCTTTATATTTTGCATTTATTCATATATTCCACACCATAATTGGTAGGTAATTTCTTTCTCTACCAGTTTGTTGAGCACATACTTTTGGAGGCATAGGGGTGCTACATTATGGCCTATGACTATGATTATATTGTAATCTTGGTAGAACTAGTAGTATCACTCAATAAACAATGTATCTTCAATTATTTTGGATATTCTAGGTAGAGGGGAGTCATGGATATCCATCCATACCTAGGGGTAGACATTTTATACAATGTATACAATATTTTGAGTGTATGCATATATGTGCATGAAATAATATGAATCACATATATGATTCATGATGCAAACTAGAAATTGGTTATAGAGTGATGTATTATGATCATAAACTATGATGAGCATAACATTGAGAATGTAGGACATCATGTATAAATGGCCTCCCTAGGGCCTCTTATCTTTGTGTAATATCTGCTCCTCTAGCCTTGCACTAATTAGTTCACCCAGGGTGAATGTCAAATCTAAGGTCATTAGTAAGTCAATAAATATAATCCACTCATTGTGGAATAAATTGATGATCAGATATATAAATAACCTATATAAGAGATCCATTAAAATTGGATTCACATCTTGAATATGGTTATTGGCAATAGCTTCTTGTCCTTTAAATTAATGGTATCCCTAAGAACCATCCAACTACTCAGTATTTTATAAATTGATTAATATTTATTCCATGTGAATACCCTATCAAAATCATAAGTAACATCTTCAATGGGGAGGGAGATATTCATTTGAAATACATCACTCAAGATGCATGCCATGATTGTGTTGTGTTATAAATGGTGCAGGAACATGCCTTTAGTCACCTTCCCGACATATAATAAGTCTCATAGGATGTCAATGCATGGCATGAGCTCTAGATTTTATACTATAGTGTATCCCTTGGAATTTTAAGGGGAGGATATCTATATATAATTTCCATTAAGATGGAGTCAAGCTCTCTTTGTGGGTATATGCATTAACCTAGTATATCACCTCCCACAGTGATGAATAATTATTATAGTCATTGTTGAATAATGTGAGATAAAAAATCATGTCTTTTTATTCAATATAATCCTTAATATAAAACCTTGATGAGGGTGGTATTCCTTGGAATTATTCATATGAAGATGTCATTACTATTTGATTGTGTTAAAAATGGTTTGGTTTGCAAGTTAATAACTCAACTTTATTGGGTATACTATATGATAAAAATGTTAGTAACTAGGTCTTGATAGTAGGGAAGAAAGTGAGTTAAAAGCTAGATTAAGATCAATGAGCATGTAGTTCAACCATAATGATTTTATACATCTTTGGCATTAATTTCTAGTTCATATTCCATTAGTGTCCAATGTATATAACTTTAATTTGTTTGTTTAATTTGAACTTTTCCACTTTATTTGATGGATATGCCACATAGGAAATTTTGATGCTTAATAAAAATAACACATCATTGAATTTCACCATTTTTTTTCCACTTATTTCACTTTAGTTTAGCATGCCATAGGGGCTCTCAATAGTCAAGGGTTAGGAGTCAGGATATAGTGTTAAAATAGTTTTTTTTTAAGGTAGATGAATCTCCCAAATAAAATTTCTAAACACTTTTTATGAAGACCAAAATGAGGTGGACAAATCCAAAAAAAATTCATCAAAGACCTTCATGAAATAATATTTTTTGAAGATCAATATGTCAAATGTTTCCATTGAACAATTTTGGTGAACAACATCTCCAAAAACCTAGATGAGTCATACAAACTCACTGAATGATTGTTCCAAACACTTTTGTCTAGTAATAGTTTCATGTCAATTAATTTCACTACAGGGTCTTGATGAAAAAATCCTATGAAGACCAAGATGAGCTAAAGTTTAAAACTTCTAAAAACCTAGTTCCTGAAAAGTAGGTCTTGAAGAGTAAATGGTGAAGTTTTTAATATATGGTGAATAGAGTTGTAGAGGCCAATTGTGTAAATATGAATTATAAAAAAATGTCCCAAATGAAATATTTTAATAAAAAATTGGATTAATAAATACATTCTAAGGTATAGATGTTGAAAAATACTAAAAATAGGCTTTCAAACAAAATTTCAAATAAGTTATGGAAAACTAGAATGAGAAAAAAACTATATATACATGACTTATAAAGAACATTAGTAGGTTAGTCCACGTAAAAAAATATATTCATAGGCTTTCTAAATATCAAGTTTAGTTTAACACAAAGCTTTATTTTTAGAAGATTATTTAGATAGGGCTAGACCTTTTCAGAAAGATAGTGGGTCCTCATTCTAAAAAAAGGTATAGGGGTATGTTGGGTACAATAGTATCCATAAAATTCTTGTAATAAAATCAAAAATATGTGTTCATATAAATATATCAAGAGGATCCATATGACTGATCAAGCTGGTAAATAAGAGTCAAGCTAGGTAAAGCAGGGTATTAATATTAGTAAGAAATTGTCATTGGTAGTTTAAACTTATTGATCTTGGAGGATTAATACAATGGAAATGCAATCATAAAATGAAAGATTTATATGTTTGAATTAAAATTTTATATGAACAATATTAATTAAGTATAGAGGACCAAATTAGATAAAGAAACATTGATGAATTGATTGGTCTTGAGAGAGCAATCTAAGAACTTATTTGGATAAGCATAGTGTGATTATGTAGACCTCTAATATATCATGAGGATAGTGTGAATCAGACTATAATTAAGAAAAGGTTTATTAAATCAAGAATATACAATCGATAGTAATAGACAAAGTAATGAAAATGATCAAATGATCTCAAGGTTATATTGAGTGGATATTGGGCCAAGTTGTATCAATCTAAGCAGAATTAGTCTTAGATGGTGAATAAAAGTATTAGATTATCATCAAATTTTGGTATTAGAGCTTGTGAAAGATCTTAGAAAGTTAATAAATTTTTGTATGAAGGTTGAATTTTACATGTAAAAAATAAGGAATCTTAGAAAATATTGACATAGATTGAGCATAGAGAGGCAGAGAAAGGTTATTTGAAACCTTAAGTTACAGAACAAGAAAATAAGTTACGTGGAAAGACGAATCCCTAGAGCCATAGAGGTTTTTAAGTGAATATATAGATGGTATAATCTCAAGAGAGAGTCCAAGACAAGGACTAGACGTCATATCAAAAGACTAACTAATAAGAAATGGAATATTAAGGGACATATAAGAAGAAATTATACACACAATATTTTTAAAATTTGTTAATTAATGATTCTCTCGCTTGCATGAACCCATTGAGTCCCAATCTAACTGAGTGCACACCTTAAATGTTTTATTGGGAAAGGGGTGGGTAGACCATTATTTCTTCAAAAGATTATTTGTCCTTATATAAAAACTTGAAACAAACACAAAACTCTCCTATATAATTCCCTAAGATTTGACACTTCCCTTACACATTCTTCCAAGTAATCTACCACCTCAAACAATCCCTACTTAAGAAAAAACCACTTTCTGTATTTTAATGATCAAAGTAACCCTAGATTTACCTTGTACTTAAAATATTTGAGTAGATTATATGATCTTAAGCAAATTATAGGATCAAGTTAGACTTGAATGACCTAGTCTAAGACCTAAATGCCATATTAATTTAGTGATACAGGGTTGATTTGGTTGACTCTATTGGTTAAAACTTTGGAAGATATCAGGGTTAGATCCATCTATCTATAGACATTATCTTCATCATTTTAGAGAGAGAGAAGGAATAAATCTTTATTTATCCATATAATTATCCACCATTCTACTTAAGGATCCATTGCATAGGTTTTAAATACTACACTTAGAGATATGAATCTTGTCTTGTGGAGAAGTCTTTTAGATGCATAGGAGAAGTAGTGTAGCCTAGAGCTGACCTATCTTTATTATCCTTAGAAACTTAAAAAAAACTCTTGTGAAGAACCTTGGCCAAGGGAGAAATTGAGGATCGGTGGGTTTTCCTCAAAGGCAAGTATTCCCCACTCTTGATCCTCTTTATTAAATTAGATAGATTTGTATTTTTTAGCTTATACATTTCTCTCTACATGCATTAATATTACCTATAAATTAACTTGAGTAGAGTTATTATAAGCATGTTTAATTTTATGTTTATTACCCCCATTTTTTGCCACATGCTTTGGTGAGCATTATATTAGATTTTTCTTTAATTTGCATTTAGTTGTGAATAAGAAAATATAGGACCTGGCTAGGGTTATCACATGGTGCTGCTTGACTCAAGGATTTCAAACCCTCTCTAGTGACATTATTTATGGTAAGGAACCCCTTGGTTAGGTCTAGTGGATCTATATTGGTCATGACCCTGATTGTCTAAATGTACCAATAAAAGGAAGAGTTAGTGTTATTTATCTTCTCTGAACAAGGATTGATTTTTAGATCGTCTTCAATTTCCCTTGTATATATCTAGTAAACCTCATGTGAACTGACCCTTGTAGGTTTTCCTTCACACCTTCATTTTTTATCATCTATTATATATTTTTATTTATACACTATAGATCAAATCTATCAATACATTATAAAATTATGTGCATAAGTTTAACAAATAGTCACTATGATCAAACTTGCATTTCTCTGTGTAGTTCATATTCAACAATAGGTAACTAGATCGATTAACTCAACTCAATTAGCTTATTTACATATAGTTTTTCATAATAAATCTCCCCATTCAACTTTTTTAGTGTAATAAAAATCATCATCTAAATGACATATCATACGAACAACTTCAACACCTTAAAAAATTATCAGGATCATTCTTACCTAATTAGTCCTCTTTTACCTTCATTTTACAACCCTAATTTTCATAGTTTTTAGTGTATAAAACTATAAACCTATATGAAACTAGGTTTACTAGATTGACATATTTTTTTTACCTTAATTTCCTATCTATAAGACTTAGTCAACCTATTTGATTGTGTTTTTATGGATATTACTTCAATAGACAACACCAACCATGTTAACTATGTTTTGTACTATTTACATATTGGTTGAATGAACTATATCTATACTTTTTTAACAAAGGAATTAACCTATCTTATTAGTAATTAATTTAATTTTCATTCTTTTCTTGCTTGATTAGAGTAACACACATAGATTAAATAAGAGGTTTTTAATTCATCAATTTAGTCACACTATTTTTATTTTTCACACACTTTCAAACACATAACATCAATAATAAATAAACAACATCTACCCAAAGTTTATATACTTGGATTTCATCACCAAGGGGGAATCCAACTTGGTTTTTAGGCCAAGTATAAATACATGATTGATGTTATGTATTGGCAAAGCACTCGACACCCTTATCACTATGAGATTGTGGAGTGAGGTAGTAGGCCCCAATACCATCATCAATATAGATCCCTTTCAACCTCAACTACTTAAAACCATCCTTAAGCCTTTGTAGTTTCTTATTATAGCCAAATCTCTATCACATTTTTTGAAAAAAAATATTATAACTTAAAACATTTAGGAATGACCCCATAGATTATAATTTCTATTTTTACTACTTTCTCTCTGATAATTATATAATGTATAGCAAAACTTGCATCAACTAATGTTAGTGCATGTTTTTTTATTTGTGCCATAATTACATTGATTGGATTGATTATTTGTCTATGTGTTTCTTTCAAATATTTTGTACAATAACACTAGATCACCTACAATCATAATTATCGAAACTTATCTATGTTTTCCTTTTTAGCACATTATATCTACTTGACTATGTCTCCTATAGTCTCTATTTACCCATAAAACATAGTTTCTCTATTTGATATAGTATCTTATAGACTAATTATTTTGTTTCCCTTCAACACATAGTTGACCTATCTGACTTTGTGTCTTTTAGACTCTTAGTTTACCATTTATAGAACATAGTTGACTAGTTCAACTGTGTCTTTTGTAACCTTTTTTATTTACTATCCTACAAGACAATACTGACCAATTTAACCTTGTATCCTACTAGTGGATCTTTACTTTTACCAAGTTTTTAATCTCTCTCCATCATATATTTATTTCTTGGGGATATTATAGAAGTGAATCAATCAAACATGATGAGTTTTAACAACCCCAATAGGTTCTTTAAGACACATCTTATGATACTCACTATGGATCAAATCAATATCCATGTTTCCACCCTCACCACCAACTATGGGATTCCTTCCCATTCTTTGGGAACACAAAACATGAATTTACCCAAACCCACCTTAGGGATTCCCATGGTAATCATATACCACAACCACCACTCATAAATAAAACAATAAAACATTTATAAAATAAAACTATAATAACTCAATTTGATAACATTGACATATGAGGTATCACCCGTAGCATCACTTATAAGGGATCTACCAATGCCACCTTGCATCTAAAAAAATATGGTAACCTTTATGAATATTGGGTTAAGCTTAATACCTCCATCGCTACCAAACTATTGGCTAAAACACTCTTGGGATATGATTTAGAATGGTATAATAAATTAAAAATCCACTCTATTAATAGCCTAAAAGACTTGGTCAACTCACTAGTCTAAGAATTCCAAATTAGTGATCAACCTAAAAATAACTTAGCCCATTTTATAAATTGCAAACAACTCAAAATTGAAATGGCACAAGCCTTCATCAAATGATGGAAAATATTTTCTAACAAATGTGAGCATAATATGGTAGATGAAAACCTCTTCCACTTATCTACCAATGCTATATACCTCTAATTAAAATACCAAGTTCGAACTCTCTCTCCAAAAACCTTAGAAGAAACTCTTGACCAAGCTAAATGACTAGACTTCTTCATGCATCAATTTGAAGTACCTAAAATTACAATGATCCCTCACATACTCATAAAAATACTATCATGAAACTAATGATGATGTTATCGACACTTATGACACTATATACATAATGTAATATATCAATCCAAATAATACCATGGAGCATGTTCTTCCCCCTAAAGACACTCTACCACCATATTTTTTAACACAACCACATTAATGTGCACAAACCATTATTGATAATAGAATTTTAAAAGCATTTCCCAAGACCTCTACCATGAGATATTGACCCCATCCACCCAACGAAATCATGGTATGATCCAAACAAACTATGTTGGTTTCATGTATGTTTGGGCCATTCTCACGAGTCTTTTAGGCAACTATAAAATCTTGCTATGGATTTTCTTCTTGGTATTAAATTTTATCATGAATACCTTATTTGAAATCATCAACAATATTATGACGTAAATTTTAAATCTCATTGAATGAAAAATAAAAATCAATATTTAAACCAAGCTAATGCTCATTTAGCTATTTACAAGGATCTCCTCTCTAACCACCAAGATAACATCAAACAACCTACTCATTCTACTAAAAACATTTAAATTATTATAGACCTTACCAAAAATGATGAAAATGTGTTTAATGTGACTAATATGAGAAGAGTAGTTTATTTTATTGACTCAAATCAAACACCTACACATCACACCTCTCAATTGATCTAGATTATTCATGATACTTAGCCATCCCAAATCATGGAATTGGAGTAGGAGGAATGAATACCCATAAAAAACCCAATCTCAACAACATAACTTGATTATACCTCTAATACCATTTCTACTCTTCCCCAACATAAAAACCACAAGTCAACATAACCCAAATTACCAATAGTATTTATTCTACCCAACCACAAGAAATAATTAAACCAACCACCAAATCACCTAAAGTGAATCTACCCACTTATAACCAACCTAAACCAACCATACAATATAAACACACAGTTAATTGTACCTCTAACTCTCCTTCCCAATATCTCTTTCAACACTATGCACCTATTTATAAAAATCCTCCCATATGTTATGATGAATGGGATCCTATTACAGAAATTTGCCATATACCATCTCAAATACCTTTATTATAACTAATGGTAACTTTCCCCTATCATATAAACCACCTACTACAATTTTTGTTCAAAATGAACATCCTTCATCCTCCTCCTATAGGATGCAAAACTACCTTATCTAGATATAAATATAGTATACTTCAACCATGTGAAGAGATGTCCATCCATGTTGGTGAAACAATAAACACTTATCTCTCACTTAAGTTACCTATCACTTCCATGATTCCTGATTACATATTTCTTTATGTGGATGATCCTCCTCTACTCATTAGCATCGAAATTTGGCAATATCTAAGTTAAGCATGATTTAATTGATAAAGGGTCAAACACTTTTGTTACCTCCATTGACTTAATTAAGACACATGGATATTTTTAATGTAATCTTAAATATACATGTAGTACCTATCAAGGCTATGATAGAAGGAAAATACCTCTTCTAGGTTATGTTTAACTTCCCATTACCATTCTTCCTATTACTATCCATGTGAAAGTTATGATCTTTAACTTTGTAATTTCTTACAATATCTTACTTGGTTAACCTTGGTCTCATCATTTGAGATCAATTTCCTCATCTACATGCCAATGTGTTAAATTCCCTCATAGTGAATCTATCTACAAGATTCAAGGGGGCATGAACTATTGGAATTTTGAATAATTCCAAGAATGTGATGTCTATAAAATACCCACCCTTGAACTCTTACCTAGTGTCCCATTTCAAAAATCCCAACTCTTCAACTATCCATTAAACTCCACTTGAGGTTATAATGGTCACCATAAATTAATTGGGAATATTCCAACTAACCTCTTAGATTTCAATGATGGCATGTTGTATGAGATAAGCCTCAAGATCAAACATTCTAATCTTTCTCCTCACATCATCACCCAAATTACTCCTCTTTAACTTTGTAGTTACCTTATGATGACATACCCATTATCTTAACCAAAACTATACACTTCATTCATCATTCTTCCTTTGATGACAAAGTCATTCCTACATGTAACATCAACTTGCATACACTAGACTATGATGATGGTTATGCTTTAGATGACCCATTCTTATCTAGTTTCATCTAATCCAAATATATTTTAGTTCTTAGATATCACTCTTATTTATTTTAGTATTTTCATTCTTCTTATAGTATTCTTTCTTTTATAACACCTAATACTAGTTTTTACACTATTATTCACAAGGTATAGATGGAGCACTCACATGATATTTCCTTCAGTCATATTAGATCCCCTTATGAGTATATCCATACATCATGTCATAATAGGACCTTACCATTTTGCTAGATACCATGACCCTTATAGTTTTCTTCCTCTATAGATGTTATCCATTTTACTTATACCTATTACACAACCAACCTTACCTACTGATGAGACTAGTTTGGTTTCCAATCCATCTACCTTTCCTTGGTGATGGCCTTATTTCCATACCATAACTTGATCCCTTGCCTACATCGTGGGAAGATAAACCTTATTACAATACTCGTATAATTATTATTTATTTACCTAAGATCATAATTTATATCAGCATCCCCAAGCTTCTCCTTCTACCCCTTCACCTAGTAGACTCACACAATGTACTAAAAACATATTACTTTCACAGGATAAATAACCACTCTGCTACTCACTATCAAAAACTTATGTAGTAAAATGACACATTACACCCAACCACTAATCAACCTAAAGATAAGACCATACCTCCTCCTAATCTATTACTAGAATATATCCCTAAACATGGGGAAGTATATTGTCTTTATCACTAGTGTGGTACACATCACATTGATCGATATTGGGTGCTCTGGAAACATATTTACAATTTCCCATAGTTGACACTTGCACCAATTATTATTCCTCCTAAAGTTCACATACATAATAAGGATCCTCCTCCACTATTTTCACATCTTTATAGCTCCATAAATACTATCCCCATGGAGACATCCATTCCTTGCCTTAAGTATCCCACATAGGATATACCACATGATAATTACCTTTTGTCTGCTACACCTACTTTTTTAGTTGAGATGATACATAAGGAAGTTTTTGCACAACTTTCTATAAATATTGATGAGACTATGGCTATCATCATAACTAAGCTTCATATATATGTTTCATATGTTATGATAATATTTTTGGTCAAATATATCAATATTTGTGAACACAACATGGTGTTATTTCAAATTTTTCTATTTTATGATTGGATTTATGATCAATTTTTATATCTCTTAAACACTTGAATATGTGTCAAATTTGATTTCATTTATTTATTATACATGGTTAAATATATTATTATTTATGTGTTTTATATGGTTTCATTATCTTTCACATTTTATTATGGCTTCTTATCATTATTTTCATGAATGCAAATGTATGTTTATGATTTCACTTCTTTCATGGATTCTTTTTGTTTTATATCTTATTAAACAAAAAAATTAGACAATTATTATTGTGACTTAGTTATACCAACTTGATTCCCTTAGTATTCAATTTATACCATATGATTAGTTAACAAATAAGACTTCTCATTGTACTACTACCATATGGAAATCTATTTTGATCTCCCTTTTCCCTTATTCCCCTTTCACATACTAAGCATACATATAGTTGAAAATTGATATTACATATTGTTTAATAAGTAAGCCTAAGTGTTTTGTCATTAATGTGAACATAGGATTGCAATAGGGGAGATTAGTATTGTGTTAGTGAATAAAAAAATCAATAAAAAACACAATAAACTAACACCCTTAGCCTATATCAAATGAGGAGCTTAGTTAAAAAAACAAAAACGGAAAGCACAACTAAAAAATTAAATAAAAACCTTCATTCACCTTCTTTGGATGCTCAAAAATACTTGTTGTAGTGGCTTCTTTGGTTTGTGCTCATGAAGTCTGCATCAATGAAATGTGGCTACCTCTATCTCTCCTTAGCACCTTGTTTGGCTTTGACTTGGCTTTGATTAGCTCAACATTTGGGCATTAAAATACTAAGATAAAATGATTTTGAATGCATTTTGGCATTATAAGTTTGGCATAAAAGAGCTTTAAATTTAATAGGCAAGGCCTTCTATTTATATATTTTTGGAATGGTTTAGAATCAATCTGAACTATCCATCTCAAGATGATTTGTGGCTAAGGATTAATTAAATTATTTAATTAAAATTCATAAATAGACTCATCAGTATTTGGGATAGAGGGGCATTAATTAGGCATGGATGGTCTTAATGAGGTATGGGAGGAATTAATTCAAATATTTGTGGTATTTATGGCTTGTGGATGCCACCCCAAGGATGATGTAGTTAATGACAATAAATTTTTAAAAATAAATATTAAAAAAATTACATGGAAAATTAACTTAAGATTTTGATTTGGTTTAATTATCCTTAAACATTTTTAGTCAACTTTGATGCAAAATCTTGGCAATTTGTGCATAAATTAGTCAAATTAGTCAAAATGTTGTATGATTGGCTTAAAATTTAATTGGATTGGAATTAGAAGTTGATGTTAGATGAGTTGGAACCGTATTCCCATTTAAGATGTTGTAAACACAAAATAATAAAGGCACATGTCTCGTATAATAAATTTGATAGAAAAGAGCAATCCAAAGCACCCAAGTGAAAAAATATCATTTTGACTCAAAATGATTTGATCAAAGTTTGCTACTTCATAAATTGCATTGCCCCATTTAGTGACACTCTAACCAAAATTGGCACTTTAATATATAAATTTTAACTCATTTAATGTGTTTTAGTGTTTTTAGGCCAAATTGTGCATTTTAGTAGAAATTGGTCAAAAGCCTAGTTGAAGGTTATCGATGGCTAGTTTTAGGTGTCTATAGTTTGCCCTTGTTTGGGAAGATGTTTCAAAATATAGGCATAAAAATGTATTCTCAAATAATGATAAATGGCCTGTATGCCAAAAAAAAGATGATTATTAAAGAACAAATCTTCAAATGGTATTTGGGAAGCCTATGATGATGCTCCCTTGAGGGAGTGGCCATCACATATGTTCATGAATGGTCCCTTGAAAAGAAGCAAGACTAAAAGTGGGATTAACCTATGGTTGAGAGTAATCCAAATGAGATAATGCTTTAATGTATTGATTTTTAAATATTATTGATTTTCCCATATGTAGTTGTAATCGTTAAGAAGATCTAGATTGTATAAATATGATTATGCCCAAATTAGGGTTGATTATAAATCATAACTAAAGGATAAAATTTGGAATATATATTAAAGATGAGTGGGCACAAAGTGATGAAAGACATAAATAGAAGAATAATATTGATTAGTGTGAATGATTTAGTTGTACCTACCAATGAGGAGATGCTCATCCTTATTAACAATGATACAACTAAAATGGTACTTGGGTTGATTTGATCAAGGGTGGGATGGAAGGATTTTCAAAGGTCCCAAGGAGAAACTTATGTGGCTCCATCAATTGTAGACCTTATTAAAGCTGATTTTTGTTATAGCATGTGATGGTAGGCATCATGATAGAACACCATGAAGACTTGGCTAAAATATTCATAAAGAATAACTCCCAATCTAATAAACACTCTAAAATAATTCACTAATGATAATAGCCATGATGATAATGTTGATTTATGAATATGGATGAACTCAAGAATAATGTGCATGTGGAATCACCTAATGAACACATATAGACTGAGTCAAGGCAACAATGCTGAAAGTAAATAAATAGGAAAGAGAAAAAAAAATAAACAAAAAGTTCATAAATAGATAAATAACTTGAAATAAACAAAAAATAAAAATCCTTTAAAAAAATTAAAAGAAAGCATCCTAATAATGAATTTGCCTCAATAGGGTGGTTTGAGGATAACTAATTAAGCTTAGATAGGACAAATGTTTTTAGATTTTAAAATATTATAAATGTTTTTGGAATTTTGAGGTATATAAACTCATTAGAGAATGATATGATACTTACTAATAAAATGGTGAGAGTGTTTGGTTTAAATTTCTCATAAAATGGTGAGAGTGTGGCTTAGGTTGTTCATAAAATGATGAGAGCGTAGCTTAGGTTGCTTGTAAAATGGTGAAAGAACATAGAAAGGGGGACTGAGGTGACCTCAAAATTAATTTATCATGGGCCACATAGACTCAAAATGACCCCAAGTTAAAGTAATTCTACCCACATAAAAGGTGAGGAAAAACAAGCTAGGTCCCAACAAGTTCTCAAATCTAGAAAATGGCTAGTCAAATTAAAATAATAATGACAAGGTGATGCAGAAATACATGGTCAACAAGTGTTTCACCTAGTTTTCCCATAGGTAGTTATAACTAGGATATAATGGTATAGGTCAATGATACTAATTTTTCCATAGGAAGTTATAATTAGTAAAAAGACTAGTGAAACACTGATTTTCCCATAGGTAGTTATAATCAGGATCACATAAACCAACTTGATATAGGAAGGAAAATGAAAGATATCTTTCCAGATCAACTATCACACTACTTTAATAGACTCTCATTTAAAAAAAATTTTGATAAGATTTGAAATTGTATTATAATCCTCTCACTAAAAGTATGAGAAGAACCAAAGGAACTAAGATCAAAATAGGATTGGGTATGATGACTAAAAATAGGCTTTGGTCTAGGTAGGAATGGAATGATAAGATAGCATGGTATTGCTCTAGGATAATGATGGGTTTTTATATATTGGATAAAATTTTATGAGGTTTGCCCCTAAGTGATGGGGTAAATGATAGGAATATGTGATAATGGTAAATGGATATAGAAAATGAAATGATATGGTACATATTTTTGGCTTGGGTGATTGTTGATATTTTTTTATTTGGGTTGGGTATGGTAAAATGGAATATGATTATATTTTTATTGATAAAGTGGATATACATTTATTGATGATCAAATGATACAAACAAAATAATCAATCATGTTAATTGTTATCCCACACCGCGTCTGAATAGATACTCTATCAAGAACTGGATGCAGATCTAGATGCTGAGAATGTTGTTGTGATCTTTATTGATCATTGATTTTGATTCCTTCAAACATTGAGACAAGGTATCTTTATAGCCTCTACAAATTAAAGTGTGGTTTTGGATGGTAAATATGTAAAAATAATTGATGGTAGGTTTGATTATGAAATAAAATGGTAAATGATAATGGAATGGGTAATGATTAGGATATAAATGAAGATTGAGATGTTCAGTCACATGTAATGTTGCTGATTCTGGATTCAACATAAATTTGGATGTGGCTATGTTGAATACCTCTAAATATTCTCTTGGTAGGATCACCAATTTTTTTTTCTATTTGATCTTGAGAGTAGGTACCATCTGATTAGGTTGTCGTTTGGAAGATATTTTGATTTGATCTTTTATATTATCTTCATCAAGTAGTGAAGGACTTTTGTGCTCAGCCATCAGTTCCTCAACGAGGTTTTCAAAAATGAATTTATCTTGATTATTCAATAATTCCTTTGAGAAGGTTTCACTAAGGAACATTGAATTTTTACTTTGATTGTCTTCTAGTGCTTTAAAAAAAAATTCACTAGAAGATGCTAAGTTTGAACTTTGCTTGTCCCCTAGTGCCTCCAAAAAGGTTTCACTAGGAGAGTGTTCTTTTGATATATGAATGTGTTCTTGTCCTTCTTGATTTTATTTAATTGTTATGTCACCATGGATGCAGTTTAATAAAGTGTAATTCTATTAGTCCCAATCGACAATTGTGGGAGATGGAATGTCAATAATATGACTATTTTGGTTAATGCTAATGGCCTATGGAATGGTAATGTAATGGGGAGATGCTATACAATCCTCATAGATTATACTAGGATAACTTATTTTGAATCTGAAGTACTCATCCTCAAAAACTATAGAAGGATCACAAATGTATTCAAATTGATCTACAAGACATGGGTAATCAATATTATAATAGTCATGAATGTATTATATTTTTGAATCTAATTCCAACTCAATGGACTCTAAATCTGATGTTGAGACTAATGTTAATTCTAATTGTGATGCTAAATTCAATTTCAATTCAAGAATATAACCTAACTCTAATTTTGATTCTTCATCTGATGGGTACTTTATTACAATGATGTCTTGTTAAATTTTTGGTATTAGAAAAGTGATGACCTAGAATGGTATAATGGGCTCCATAGAGATTAGTTTTCCAAAGTGAGACTCATCAATTATGGGTAAAATTCAAGGAAAAACTCCTTAGAGACTAAATTGTCAATAGGAGGCTCTTGAAAAATAGGCATATGGTCGAGATAATGATTTACCCAAAGGTGGTTGTAATCATTAAGTAGTGACTCGGCAAAGATTGGCTCATTGGAGTGAGACTCCTTAACAACTAGTATAGGATCAATAGGTGATTCATCATAAGTTGACTTATCACAAGTGGTTGGTTTAACAAAAACATCTCAAATTGGTTGGTTCTCTTGGCCTTGGTTTCCAATGAGTTGGAAAATACCATTTTTGAACACAGTTTGGTCTTTGAATGATTGGATGGGTTGAGTTTTTGATTGGATTGGTAATAGATGATGAATGGCCTACTATTGGATAATGGTAGGGCATTGGGGAGCATGATTGATCACATGAGACAAAGGATGAAGTCTTGAAATGGTAATGATAGGGTGGTGTAGAACTTGATTGCTTATACAAGCCAAAGGATGAGGTATTGGAATGATAAATGGTTATTGTGGAGCCTAATTTCTCACACAAGATAATGCATCTAAGTACTCCTCATAAACCATATCATCCCAATCTTGAGTTGGATCATAATCTAGTTCTTGAATATGTTCTATGTACTGATTATTGTAAAGAGGGTATGGATCCATATCCAAAACAAAATTATCTATAGTTGGGTCTTCAAAGTCCTCCTCATAAACCATATCATCCCAATTGGTAATTTGATTTGGATTTTGTGGATTTTGAATATGTTCCCCATATGGAGTATTATAGGGAGAGTAATAAAACTCCTTTTAAAATCTTTCTCTATAGGGGTTCCTAGTGGGATTTTGTGTGACCATTCTATCATAAGTTGGATTGTACATGACTCCATCATAAGTGTAGCTAGACATATCTACATAATTCATGAAATATCTAAACAAAAAAGGCTTAGAGATCTAAAAAATCTGAAAAACTATGTCCAAAGGATAAATGGTTTAAACTTGATCTAACTTGGTTGAAAGTTCAGTTGTATCTCCAAATAATGATTTGATCATGGAGCTATATCTCCAAAATGGTTTGTGCTAAGACTTAGAATAAAATATTCTAAAATAAAATTTCATACACATAAAAGGTTAAACTACTGAATAAATATTGGCATGTCAAAGTCTAGGTCAAAGTGTTCTAAACAAGGTCTAAACTAGGAAAGGGAAAAGAGTCACTAGATTTTTTGTCTAAATGTGGAGTCAAAGGCTAGGTTCAAATATGCTATGCTAGGAATTTTAGCTAAACAACATCAAAATATATACTTGAAACAAAGGAATGATATGAATTTAATTTAATCTAACAAGTTTGGAAACAACTTTGACATAGACCCATCACACATAATCAAACATAAACATGATTAGTTGGTATAGGCCATAAGGATAATGCTCTTGGAGAAAGGTTGTGTTCTTATAAATAAACAATGATAAGGATAGGCTCTGTTAATAAACAAACAATCAATAGTCATCAAATCTGGGCAATCAATTAAATGAAGTTATGCAACCCAAAAGAGAAAGATTTGTGTATTAGCCCCATGAATTGAGGCCTAAATAGAAATAAATCAATGTTTGAATCTAAAATTAACAATTTTAATTGAAAATTCAATGTTTTAGAACTAGGATTTGAACAAAAAATCTAGACAACATTGGACAACATGATGATGCATAAATAAGGTCCAAATGGTTGATGTGACATTGTTTAAAATAAATGGTTTTTGATGTAATGGTAAACAAGTTTTGAAACAAATTGAGAAGCCTAATAGTATAAGCATGCTCAAATGATGTGATCAACGATATGTTTCAAATACTCAAAGGAAAAAAAGGGTTGACATTTTTTGGGCAGCGTAACAGTACCCTCCATAACTCAAGTGACACACACACACAAAAGTTTAGCAAAAATTTCAAGGCACAAGTGTGGTGTAACATGGATAGCATATATGCCTCTTTAGATAAAAGAGTGACATATAAACAAATTATTTTTGATATGGTTTATAAACAAACAAATAAATTTTAGTCTCAAAACACCTAGTAAGAAAATAAAAAATATATAATTAAATCATCCAAATCCTATCAAGGGTGTGGCAAAGTGGGGTTGACAAAAACTAATTAGTTTTCAATAATTCGAGATTGATCCCATGTATACCAACTTTCATGTTATCAAATAAGAGAATCATCACTTTAATTTGGTGTCTATGACACTTGGCTTGTTACAAAAATGTCTTTCCCTTTTTGCAACCACTACATCTGTCACTTGCTTAATGTAGTATAATGTCCAAAGTGTAGATATGTCCCATATGCAACTCCAACACTAGAAGTTGGTTTAACTACTAAAACCTCCAATCCTAGTTGGAGTGGTTAAAGTTAGTTTTGGAAGATGAAACCCCAAGTCAAAAATTCTTTATAGAACTTGTGGGTGGTAATGAAGTCCCCCTCATAAGATAAGATGCAATAAAATAAATGAATGATAGAAAGACTTCAAGGTTGTTTCAAGATCACCTAGATTATTATGAGTTTTTGGATAGTTATTTAGATGACATTATTTCTATGCCTTATACGCGGCTCAAATTAAAATGAGATAACACTTTTGATTCCAAAAGTTCCCTAAAGGGGATGGATGGGAGAGCATACATGCATGTCTCTTTTCACTAAAATAATCAACAAGTAAGTTTACAAACAATTGAAGTGATGTTGATTTGTTGCAACAAATTTGAAATGTGTGATTAGGTTCATTACTGGCCCTTTGTCTTTAGTATAAAAATGGAAAATATTTCACAAAATAACCACATGAAACAATAAAAACTTAATTTCAGTTTAAACCCAAATTGAAAATTCAAAACTTAGCTTAGATTCATGAGTAAAATACCAAATTGAAAATGTATCAAGATTTATGATGTGTTTTAAGCACTAAAATAAAATTACATAAGACTTAGATAAATCTTAGGTTCATTTTAGGCACCAATTCGAATGTGTGAGAAATATGACATGTTTATTTTAAGCCAAATATGAAGTGCACATTATTTTTTATCAAGTTATTTTTAAACCCAATTTTAAAGGTGTGTGCTTAGTTAAATAATTTTAATATAATTATAAACAACCCCATCAACTTGAAAAAACAAGATTACAATGACCTTCTTGGAAGAACTTAGGAGTTTGAGCAAATGACATTAAGAATTTAGCTCTCGAGTTGATAGTTGAGTTTGGTTGATAGGTGAGTTGGGTTGATAGGCAAGTTGGGATGATAGGTGAGTTGGATTGATATGCATGTCATTTGTGAATATAGTATTGCAATATGGGGAGATTAATATTGTGTTAGTGAATAAAATAAATCATTCAAAAACACACTAAACTAAAACCCTAAGCCTATCTCAAAGGAGGAGCTTAGTTAGCAAAACAAAAATGTAAAACACAGCTAAAACATGAAAGAAAGACCTTCCTTCACCTTCCTTGGATGCTCCAAAATTATTGTTATAGTGTCTTGCTTGGTTTGTGCTCATGAATTCTACATCAATGAAGTGTGGCTACCTCCATCTCTCCTTGGCATGTTGTTTGGATTTAACTTGGCTTGGCTTAGATCAACATTTGGGAATTATAACACTAAGATGCAATGATTTTGAATGCATTTGAGCATTATAAGTTTGACATAAAATAGGTTCAAATTCAATAGGCAAGGCCTCTTATTTATAGATTTTTGGAATGGTTTAGAATCAACTTGAACCATCCATCTCTAGATGAAGATGTGTGGCTAAGGATTAATTCAATTATGTAATTAAAACTAATAGATAATCTCATAAATATTTAGTATAGAGGGTAATTAACTAGCAATAGAGGGTCTTAATGAGGCATGGGAAATATTAATTTATATATTTGTGACATTTATGGCTTGTGGACGACACCCCATACGATGATGTCATTTGAGATGAAGTTAATGACAATTAATTTATAAAAATAGACATTAAAAAAATTCTTGGAAAATTAACTTAAGATCTTTGTTTGGTTTAATTAGCCTTAAACATGATTAGTTAACTTTGATGGGAAAACCTTGGCAATTTGTGCACAAATTAATCAAATTAGTCAAAATGTTGTATTATCGGATTAAAATTTGATTGGATTAGAATTGGAAGTTGATGTTAGATGCATTGGAATCATATTCTAGTTTAAGATATTTTCAACAAAAAATAATAAAGGCACATGTCTCATACAATAAATTTGATAAAAAAGAGTAATCTAGAGCACCCAAGCGTGAAAATGTCATTTTGACTTGAAATGATCTTATCAAAGTTAGTTGCTTAATAAATTGCATTGCCCGATTTAGTGACACTCTAGACAAAATCGACACTTAAATCTATCAATTTCAAATAATTTAGTGTGTTTTAGTGTTTTTAGGCCAAATTATGCATTTTGGTAGAAATTGGTTAAAAGCCTAGTTGAAGGTTATCAATGGCCAGATTTAGGTGTCTAAAATTCATATATTTGGTTACTTAGCCTCCTTTAAACCAAAGTCTAAATCTCATTCACATGTATCAATTTTATCACTCATGTTGGTTATTATAAATCTATATGGAGGAGGAATCTTAAAATACATAAAAAAGTTAAAAGTTAAATCATTTAAATAAAAGGAAATTATTCAAAAGGCAACATATAATTCAAAAGTCTAATCACACCAAAAGACATGATTCATATCACATCTCATATTTCTAATCAAAGCTTAAACTCCATAGTTGGCCTCATGATAGAGCCAAAGTCCATTGGGGTACAGTAGGCCAGTAAATTGGGATAAGAGAATGAAAAACAAAAAATCTATATAAGTGTTACCTACTTTATCACACAAGTACCCTATCTTCATAGAACACCGACAAATTTTTAAGAGGTCTTGAAGAATAAGGAATATTTTGAGGGAAGTTAGGTCCATTTTACTTTCCTTTTTCATACAAACTTCATGATTTGATCTTAGTATCTCACCTATTTACCTATACAAATTTGTGCTTATTATGATCATGTATCATTTGTATTTTGATGGTCACTAAACTCTTAGTATCTCGCATTTTTACCTAGTATGCCTCATGTTTACTAAATTTTTATCTTAGATGCTTATGTCATGCTTTTTTACATTCCCTCTTTTATTACAACAATACTAATATTTCTCCTTCAAGAATATTGATTTGCAAACTAATCATTCCCCCTAGGGTTTCCCTTTGTTAGTTGTAGTATAAGACCATGGATAGAACTAAGCTCTCATCACAAATTACAACAATAAAATATTCACTTATTTTTATCCTTATTACCATTAACCTCATTGGTGTTCACATTGTGAGTTTTAGTGTAATACCATGGATAGGGACATGCTGTCCTCACAAATAACCACATTAAAAAATCTTTAAATTATTCCCACAATTATTTCCACCTCATTGGTGTTATTTTTGTGATTTGAAGTGTAAGACTTTGGATAGGACCAGACCCTCCTCACAAAATATTCCAATAAAAATTTCATACTATAACCAAGTTAAAATAAAATTACATGCTTCAAATTTGAGATAATTTGTTTTACATTATGATTTGCATGTCATTGACATACTTCCCATCTTAATTTAGTATGTTTTATGCTTAATTCATAAACACTTCACTTTTAGTTTCTTATTTTATGATTGTGTGTATGTTTACAACCATTTTATTAATTTTTTCATACTTCCCATCTTGATTTAGTACAATTGATTAACTTTATTTTTCAATTATTTTTATATCATTAGTTTTCATGTGTTATCCATTTTATTACAATTTTATACTTCCTAACATGATATAATATGAATTTTATAAGTTTTATTTTGGTGAAAATCTTTTTACATGGTTTGAAAACATTTTTTTACCTTTTTATTTACCATTTTGATTTCTTATATTTATTCATCTTTTGTTTTTAAAATTTTCCCAACATGATATAATGTATATTACATTTGTTTTGATTATTATACTTTTGCAAATAATTTTTATTTTATTTTTAACCATGCATGTGTATCACATAATGCCATAAAAGAAAACACACATCACATATTTCCCATAACATATAAAACAAAATTAAAATACATGTGCTAGAAAATAAATATATCCATACATCCATCCACATATAAGTATAAATAATAGACCCAAAAACTATCTATATCAATACGTATACCATGAGTTTTATACAATACAAATACAAAATACATTAGCTTTAGATCTGAAGTTATTCTCCATCATGCCTATTTTTTGGCCTCACTAGACTACCCATGGATGCCTATGAATGAACCATCTGAATAATGTGATGTAAGGAGTTATTTTGGGATTTGAATCCATTGATATGACCTTGAAGGTTGGCCACCTAGGACTTCATGCATCCAACTGATATAGTGGTCACCATATAAATGACTCGCTCTTATGCTAAGGCCTACTATGCTAGAGCCTCTCCCTCTTCTACCCCTATAGGTGGCTATGAATCATCTCCTCATGTTTTTAGCTATCAATGAACCTCCCTTGATATTATAAACTAGTCATCATAAGTTAGGGTAGATGGTAATACAAGATCATCCAATTTAGATGGATCATAATGTGACAACACCCCATCTAAAATATCATAGTGTGTAACCATAATTATGGCTCCTTATATGATCTCCTATGATGTAGTACCTACAAAATATAAACCAAATATACATAATATTCTATGTAGATATATTTCAATCCATATATATATCACTACATACATAAATGATAAATGCAACTAGTGATCTATGTCAAAAATTTAACAAATAAAAATATTTATCACCAGTGTTGATGTCACCAACTAGGGTCTCCTCATCCACTCACCCATCAAGAATATCTTCTATCAACTACCTCCACACAAGTGTAAAACCCAGAGTCACCATTCCTACTCATCATGTTCCTTTCCTCAATGTATAATCTATTGACCAACTAAGTACTAATGCTACTTTAGAATCATTGTGTGTGACTGATCATGTATGTGTCTCCTCTTATCGATGATTCCTCCATATTTTATGAGCTTGATGTAACTATTATTTCTCATTTTGTGGATTTAATCCCATATCATCACCTAAAACACCCAAATCCATAACACCCTAACACTATGGCTTGGTGCCTCCTACTACTCGATCTGCTTTATGCATGTTCTCACACACCAAGGCCTAATCATAGGTATCTCAATAGGCACCTCTACACCAATAATATTGATGAACTAGACACTTAAATTTATAAACCCATATCCAAATTCATCACTGAATAATTACCTAAAGTTATGATTTATTTGCATGAAGATACTTGGAAACCTCATTTTAATGGAGTTAAATATATTCAAGGATCTAGGGTAGGATTTGTCATAGCTGATCCACATAAAAACATCATACCTATCACTTTTTGATTAATCTTAGATGTTACCAATAACATGGTTGAGTAGGAATATCTCATTTTAGGCATGCAATATTCCATTGATTTATATATCCCTTATCTACATGATTTAGGTGACTCACAACTCATTTTTCATCAATTCAATGGTGTGATGAAGGAGCATCAAGATGTGGCTTATGTTTATGATGTAAATATCATAGTTTGTACTTGTTAATTATGTAGGGGTATATTACAAGGACTATAAAATCTAATAAGAAGCATTAGATGCTATAATTGTCTTTTTAGAGGTCAATTTAGCAATAATTTAGGGTTTGCCTCCAAAATGATAAAGTTTGTGATTTAACTTTTTAGGGTTATAAATTTTAAGCCTTAGGTTGTTAAAGGGTCTAAGTATAATAAATCAAGGTATAAATATGTAATAAATATATCCATCAATGTGTAACATACTTGAATTAGTTTGACATTTATAAAAATAGTAATAAATAATACAAATAAGTACTTATCTAGAAATTGATTAAGATAGGAGATCTAAAGGCTAAAATATAGGACATGAGATTTTATAAGTGTCATAGACATGATCCAAGTGGTAAAAGCCTTCCTAGATAATAGTGAGATAATTAGAAAATATCACCATATGGTGATAGTATCCTTGTTTTAGCATTAGTGTCCTTTATGTAGAGTTATTTCGAGCTTCTAGGTGTACCTATATCTAGGTTTACCAAGCTTGTTCCTATGTGCATGAGTTTTAGATCTCTATATATGACTTATTTTGATGGATTTTATATACAAACATTAAATTTCCATGTTTTTAGGGCATTCGATTAACACAAGTAGTAAAGTGTGTTTTTAGTGGAGTAGGTTAGACATTATCAATACCCTCATATAATGAGAGTTTCCTACATACTAATAATCTAAAGAGTCATCAAGTCTGATGTAGTTCTCCCCATCTAAGTGTTAGTACAAGTATAAGTGAAACTAGTATAAATGCTATATTGAGTTCTTTGAGGGTTCTTGAGACTATAAATTTGAGTAATCTAAGCTTAGGAATGTTGATATCATTATATGCAAAATTAGGGTGGAATAATGATTAATAACCTTGGTTATGCAAAACTTATTCTAAGTTTTTTGTGTAATTTGCATATGATTTCCCATATCTTGGATAAATGGTTAAAAGTCATGTATATGTACTATTATGGTACTTGTGTGGGTCTTAAATGAGGTATATGCCTACCCTATGTGGTTTCCCATTTAAAAATATATTCATTTGTACAAAAGGTGGGAAGAGGAAAATAATGCATAAACTGGGACACTAGCACCATGGGGCATTACTATCCAAATAATGGCTCGTGTCCAGGTGGTATAACCTAAGGCACTAAGGGAAAAGATGTTAAATTAAGGGTCTAAGACTACTTTAGGGATGTTTAGGGATGTGTGTGGCCCATATAAAGGCTAGATAACTATCTAAATAGGCCCTAAGATAGGTCTTGGGATAAGCTAGAGATGGGTGGCCTCAATTAACACTCTTAGCCCTCAAGTGTCATTTTTAGATGATTAAATTTTAAATATTTGAATATTTGAATTACTTGTCAAGATTTTTAAGAATTATGACAAGGTGTAAGGTGTTTAAAAAATATATAAAGGGTTCCTAAAGACTAATAACATGTTATAAATTTCCTTTTGACCTATAGTAAAGGTAAAACTATTTTAAGTCTTATCTCTTATGTTGGAAGGAGTTAAAGAAAGCCTATTAGTTAGAGATAAGGGTTAATATAGAAGTTTTTTTGTCTATTTTAGTACTAAAACAAAAAAGAGACCCATTATGATGTAGATATGAGCTTGAATAGATTCAATAAAGGAGGATGTATGTAGGTGGCAAGATAATTAAGTTAGTGAGTGGTAAAAAGAGGAGAAAAGAAGGCCTTTAGGCCTGTATTGTAGATAAGATTATGTAAAATGATTAAAAAAATAAGCTTATTTAGAGTTGAATGTATGGTTTGCATAATATAAGTACCTATTAACATTATTTGATCATTAGTACATGTTATCCAAATTTTACCTACATACCAACATTTTCTAAGCTTGGGATTGAAGCTAAGTAAGGTCTCCTTAAAGAGTGATCCCATGGAAGAGGGAGTAGATAGACTTAAAATTAAGAGTATAAGTTGTTTACAAATATTTTAAAACACTTTAATCAAGATTAAAGTGTGACTTTGTCAATCTCAGGGGACCAGACCACCATGGCATGTCATGCAAGAATGAAGAAAAAAAATTGGTCATGCATTTAATAATTGCACTAGAGGAGTCTGCCAGAGATTAAGAATTACATGACCTGATGATTTTGGTCCCATAAACATCCTATACAATTTTTTTTATCTTGATGATTTATCTATCTCAATATATAAGCTTCCAAATTTGAACTTGAAAAGGGAGACAAATCTTACACATAGACATGAAGTTCAGGCCTCATGAAATAGACATTTCAATTCAAATGATCCAAGTTTAATGCAAAGCTGATAGATGTCAAGATCATGGAAGCTAAGATAGGATATAATGGTGATCATAGATATAATGAGTCAGTGGGTCTTAAATATACAATGGTGTGTATTTGATCATGCATTTAAAGATCAATGATGAGCTCACAGTCAAAATGTTAGCATATCCCAAGGATGAATGTGTAGATGAAAAGTGTCATGACCATAGTAAATATCAAGGAGATTAATAGTACATGTGAGAAGCTTAGATCAAGATTGAAAGTTGATGTCAAACTTTGAACCCTTGAGACTTTAAATGGAGATCAAATATGGTTTAGGTGAAACTAGAACAATTAGCCCAAAGGAGGATCACAAAGATAGACATGTTGCAATATGAGTTTTTACCACCCCAAGTAGGTAAACACATAAATTCAAGATTGGATATGATTTGGATAACTAGAAAAAGACCCTAAGAATCCATCTAACACCATTAAAGCCCTACAAAACTTTTTAAGAGCTTTTATATGTAGAATTTATGCCTCATCCAGATTTAAAAAAACCCTAGCCTATAGATCTTCATTTGCAATCAGGACTATATGAAAACCAATAGGGTGATTATTTTTCATCTATAATAGATTTATATTTAGAATCTAGAAGCAATGGTAGAATGGTGACTATGCAAGGAATGGTAGAAATAAAATCAATGAGAAAGCTCAAGTAACTTCCTAATAGAGTGAAGAACATCAAGCATGATTAAGGAAGATAGTGGGGAATTTAGTATTTCAAGGTCCTTAGGGACTTATTCCTATTTTATGTATTATGACTCAACATCCTTAGATTGATGTTAATTGATCAAATGTGGTTGGGTCATATTTATTAAGAGATATCTATCTAGTTCCCTATCTCTCTCCCCTTTCTTCTATATATTCCATTTTCTTTCCCATCAAAAAGGGCTTACTCTCAGATATTTTTCTTAGAGGAAGATACTCTTATGCTTTGGATATGTAAAATTTGTAATGTAACACCTATTTGATATAATAGAGATTGAATTTTTCCATTTTCAAGATAAATTAAAGTGTGTCTTATGAGTTCATTGATATGGTTAAGTGAATCCATGATTTCCTTTGCATCTCCCTAAATTCTCTCACCTTTAAGAAGTGTTTGATAGATCCCACATGCCATTCTAAGTGCATATATAGTCTATTGATTAGTTTGGAAGTGGATAACTTCCCTCGTATGTTAGATTAATATCCAGTTCATGCCTTTTAGTGAAACACTTATGTGGAAGATTTTTAAGGTAGGATGAATTGATGTTTAGTAGTCTAAAAAGTTTCATATAGTGTGTTTTGTACAATTATAAGTGTTTAAAACATTGGTGCATTACTTCCTTTTTACATGTTTTCATGTAATTAGTTTATTTTTGTCTCCCCTTTCCAAGTTAGAGGTTAGTGTAGGTGATATATCTAACAGAAATCCAGCCTTCTCTAGAGGTTAAAACTCACTGTAGGACACCCACATCTTGAGGTTGTTCCCATTTTGTGGATTAGTTGGAGGGCACCTAAATAACTCCCCCCATGGGTGTAAATTAAGACCAAATTTTTTTTTGGCATGCTCTATGGGATCCAAAGACATTATCTTTGTCATAGTTAAAGTTTGGATTTAAAGATGGCTATTTATAGAAAAAGACATCCTTCTTAATTAGAAGTTGAATATTCTTTAGGTTATAGAGTTCATAGCATCATCTAAGGAACACTCTCATGTCAAAGGTTACTAAAAGGTCAGATAATAAAGGTATTCCATTTAAAATCATTTAGTTTCCTTCCATTTCATATAAAATATCAATATTTAATAAGATAAGACCTTATCTTCAAAAGAGATTCATTTCCTAGTCACCCCATTGTCCTAAGCAGTGAAATTCCACCTACCCAAATGACCATCATAAATCAATAATTTATTCCTTTCAATAGATTTATTCCATTGAAATTAGCCCAATATGATGATATTCCTATGTTTTCTATGAAAATCATCACATTCTTTTATATAGAAGATCAAACAACTGCTATTGATCACATCCAGGACATTGTCAACCTTTGTTTAGTGCATAATATTATTCAAGATAATGTGTCTATTAGACTGCTTGTTGATTGCTTCAAAGTAAAATCCATGTAATGGTATATAAATCTCCTATTAGATTCCATAGCTACATGTGATCAATTAGGTGCAACCTTAGTAAAGTAATTTTAAGATAAGTTTAATCACCTATCTTTAGTTGAATAACTAACTACCATTAAAAGAGCTCCTCATGAGTTCATGTTAGATTTTAACCTTAGATTCCAAAAGACATGGACCAAAATACCTACATTAATTAGGCCATCCTTAAAATATACTTTATTGTATTGTCTAAAATCCCTCAATTCTGATATTAGTGTGATGGTACAATCAATGGGTGGTATTACCTTACCAGATGCCTATGAGGTTGACATATGGGAAGACAATAGCTTGATAAAAGTTTGTAAACTTTCTCCAAGGATTCCAATTCCTATATCCATAAAAGTGAATCCTATTCCATTCCCCAAAGTCCCTCAAATTCTACCTTTAACTCCTATTTCATCCCCACAAAATCAAGTTGTAGCTCCTTCTAGTCAAGCTAGTGAGATTGAGGAATTGAAAATTTTTATATAATATTTTAGGAATAAACTAGTTCAACTCAATAGATAGTAATACCAGGGTAGGCCTTATAAAAAAAAATAAAAAAAAAAACTAGAAAACCTATCAACCCTTCAATAATAAAAGGCCTCCTTATCAAGGGTTTAGAGAAAATAGACCACCCTACCAATCACAAGGGACCATAACTCAAGATAAACCATATGCAACCCTTGATCCTAATGCACCCTCTAGTTTAAGAGATATTATTACCACACCTCCTTAGAAAAACTTGATGCAAGATGTAATTTGGTAGCTATATAATCCTAATTATGCTTAGAATCAAGCCTTAGTATCATAGAACATTACTATGCCACATATGACACTTAAAAATAATTCTCTTCGAGAAAGCCAATACCAAGAGGCAAGTATAACATCACAAGTTCAAGGGTAGCCTGATGCCATACTATAAATTGGTAGATGAATGATAATGTATCATTCAATTAAGTTAAGAATAATAACATAATTATTTAGGTTACAGCCTTGACCAGAGCTAAAATAGGATCCATTGATGTGGTTCAAGATGTAAGAAATGCTTCAATGTATCATAATGTTGTCCCTAAATATAATATCAAAGATCAAATTTCGCTCCATGAAACACAAAAAAATTATGATGTAGAGGTTGGGAAAGTTCCTCAGGTACCTATAGTCTATGATTAAATAGTGATTCAAAAAGTATAGCCAAAATCTAATGTTGCTCCATTCAATATAGTAGATTAGATGAATAAATCTAATGTCAAAATTATCATGTGGGACTTCCTATATATTCCAAGATAAAAGGATATGCTCATCCAATATGTTTATGCTTTTAAAGTGTCTCTAGAGTAAGTTGAAAAATAAGGTGCTATTGTAATGAAATCAGATTAGCTAACTAAATAACAAGACCATCATGCACATAAGGTGGTAAGGGTGGATAAAGCTAAAGTAAAGTCAAGTAAAACCCTCCCTTATGCCTATCTTTGATAGTTGGTTACACTTTAATTCATAATTGTATGGTATATACTAGATCCAATAGTACTGTCATGCCTAAGAAAATTATAGATAAGCTTGGTCTTGTCTATGATCTAATTACTAAGGGTGTGTTATAAATATATGGGTCACTAAAAAATATATTGGGAATCATTAAAAACATGATATTAACACTGCATGTTTATCCTAATGTTACCATTCAACAAGATGTAGTTGTAGTGGACTTACCTCCCTATTTTGCCATGTGTCTATCAAGAGACTTCACCTCAAAGATTAGAGGATACTTATTAGATGATTGGTCATATTTTATGTTCAAAACTATGTATGTTACTAAGGTGACTATACGTAATGAACCTATTACACATTTCCACCTAGAGCCATATATGCCCAGTGTTGTGAGCACTCTGTCATCATAGATTAGGTGTTATAAAATAGTGAAGTAGAAGTCGAGTCACCTTAAGATGGAATTATAGATCTATTTATTGATGAATGTGCCTATGATTTACATGATCATGATTCTTATAATATAATTGAGGAAGGACTTGGTGTTTATTTCCTCCATGAGAATAATGCACCAATTCTAGCCTTGATGAAGGATGATGAATCGAGTGATGGCCTATAGCAATTATAATTTGATAGGGCAAGGAACAAGCATGGTACTGGTGATATAATGATGTTTATTTATCTAA
Source organism: Torreya grandis (assembly GCA_037957365.1). Classification (NCBI taxonomy): domain Eukaryota; kingdom Viridiplantae; phylum Streptophyta; class Pinopsida; order Cupressales; family Taxaceae; genus Torreya; species Torreya grandis. The sequence goes on from JARHVA010008848.1 coordinate 330,724, forward strand.
CCAATAAAAGGTAATTATCTTCTCTAAAGTTTTAGTTTGGATGTTTAAATAATGTTGTATAATATGAAGCACTAGTCCATAGTTTGTAGTGGGCTAGAAAGATGAAAGTTAACACCTTATGAATCTTTGGTGGTAGTGAAATTGTAGTTCACCAAGCAAGAGGTCTTAATGTATGCAAAAATACATTTCTTAAGTATTATAATCATAGAGTATGTAAATTACTTGAAGAATTTAAAGCTTTCAATATTCATGCCATATCAATAAACGAGAACAAACATGTAGATACATTGGTTGCCTTTGGGGCTCATTTTTTCATCCCAGTTGATATAAAAATTGAAAAGGTTTAGTCATAAATTAATGCGATTGTAAGATATTATATTATAGACAACCATGAGAATTGGAATGTGTTTGAAGAAGACAATCAAATTATCAGGTTCTTGTAAGAAGAGGTTGAGATTTCCTTAAGGAATGAAGAGAAGTTCTTACAACAATATGGTGATCAGATTATGCAACTGAAGACAAATAGGTTACCCAATGGGTTGGTCACACTTGAGAACATATTTATCATGGATGATGAGTTAAGAAAATAAAATACATCTTTGTCAACTAAGGGGGAACACTATTCTAATGTGGAGATTGTAATTGGTAAGAACTTGAAGTTGGGCAAGGTATGTAGTCCTGATGAGAGGGAAGCTTTCATTGAGTTATGTTAAAGTTTTGTAAATGTCTTTGCATGGAAGTATAATGACCTTAAAGGATTTGATTTGAGTATATCTTAACACACCATTGAGTTAGAGGATTAAACTAATCCAATAAGACAAAGATAAATACATATCAATCTAAACATTGAGCTTTTGATGAGATCTAAGCTATATATGCTCATTGAGTCAGCTATAATATTTATAATCAAACCCTTAACTTGGGTGGCAAATCTTGTTCTATTACAAAAAAATAATGGTGAGATCAAACTATGTGTTGACTTATATTATTTGAACAAGGCTTCCCTTAAGGATCACTATCCTTTACCATTCATGGAATAAATTTTACAATTGGTTTCATGTTTAGAAAGGTTTTCTTTGTTGGATGGATATAGTGATTAAAATAAGATTTTAGTCAAATAAGAAGTCCAATTCAAGATAGCCTTCACTACCAAGTGGGGGAAATTTACATATATAAAGATGTCCTTTGGTTTATCCAATTTTGGAGTAACTTTTGAGAGAGCCATGGATATGGAATTCTAGGACATTCCTAACAATTTTATACTTATTTATCTAGATGACATAAAAGTGTTCTCAAAGACTGCAAATGAGCACATGGCTTACCTTAAGCAAGTGTTTGAAAAGGGTAGGTAGTTTGTGATATATCTAAATCCATAAAAGTGTGTCTTCTTGGTTCATGAAGGTAAGCTTCTTGGACATGTGATCTCAAATCATGGTATGAGTATAGATCTTGATATGATAGAGTCAATTCTTATACTTTCCCTACCCAAGCACAAGAAATCTTTCTAAATATTCTTAGGTAAAATCAATTTTATAAGGAGATATATTTGAGAATTTACCACTTAAGCTAAGCCACTCATAGCTATGCTAGACAAGAATCATATATTTATCTAGACCAAGGAAGGAGTGAAGAGTTTTGAAGAGATTAAGAGAGCCATAGCTAGTGATCTTACACTCCTAAATCTAGATTTCACAAAGGATTTCATCTTGTACACTTATGATAACATTGACACTATTTTAGGCATAGTCATGCAGTATAATCAAGAGGGTTTATAGAAACCAATAGACTTATTAAGTCAAAGCTTAGAATAAAATGGAACAAGGTATTCCTTTGTTTAAAAGCATGTAATTTTAATTATAAGGTCTCTCAAGAAGTTTAGATACTTGTTGTCTAATAATAAGATACATTTGATGGTAGCCCATTTGGGTATCAAATAATTTCTCATGAACAAAGATATAAATGAGAGAATAGCTAGTTAAATAATAAAATTAATGGATTATAATGTGGAGATCAAGGTCACAAAGTTGGTGAGAGGCAAGGGACTTTGTGAACATCTAGCCCAAAAACTGCAATAGGCTAATGGGGTGGTTATGGTGTATAAGGATGAGGAAATTACATCTAATCACACATCACCTTCCATCTAGTTCCAATACATGGTAAGATACCTCTAATATGGTATTTATCCTTCCCATCTAAGCCCTTCAAAAATAAGATATTTCATATTGCAGTCAATTCCTTTCAATCTTGTTGATGGTGCCTTGTTTAAGAAAGATATCAATGGCATGTTACTATGGTGTATAGAGCTAAGACAAAAACATAAGTTGCTTGAGTAGTTCCATGATGGACATGGTGGAGGGAAATATTATAAAAAAAACCATGGTTATCAAGATCATGAGAGTAGGCTATTGTTAGCCTATCCTATTTAGTGATTGTCATGCATGTGTTAGGAAATACAAATAATGTGCTATGCTTGTAGGAAAAGTGAAGCTTATATTCTTGCCTCTCCAACCAATTTTAGTAAACCAACCATTTATATAATGGGGATTGGAATTTATTTTTATCATTAACCCCTCGTCAATATTAGGGGACAAGTGGATCATAAATGATTTAGATTAGTGTACTAGGTGGATAGAGGTAGTAGCATTGAAAGAAGCAAATGAGTCTAATGTTCTAGATTTCTATGAAGATTTGGAGTTCCTTCAACCTTAAATTTTGAAAATACTATGGCCTTTATATGAACCAGGATCAATCAATGGGTAGTGTTAGTAATTTGGCCTATCAAGGACAAATTACTACCCCTATTTTTTGAAAGTTTCCCCAAAATGGTCAATTTCCCAATGTAGCTAGTCAAACTGGTCAATTATGGTCTAAAAGTGCAAATTTGGGTCAAAAAACACCAAAGTGGGGTAAAAATCATTAAAAATTATTTCAAAATTTATAAAATTATCTCAAAATATATTTATTCATGTTCAAAAGGGTGAAAATAGCCTAAGTCCAAATTTTCAAATTATAAAAGGGTCTTTTGATATCTTAAATAGCCCAAAAAGGCTGGAGTTCCCCTCCCACATGCCAAATTACTAATTAAAAAGATTAAAATAATGAGAATTTTCATGATAGCCATGAAATAATTCTCCAATGTTCCATTCCAAGCAGTGAGAAGTGATGTTTTAGCTTTAAAAAAGAAAAAATAGATTATTTTCACCTATTTACAAGAAATAATATAGAATCTATATAATCTGGGAAATGAGAAGTCATTTCCAAGGCATTTTCAAGCTTTCCCAATATTTTTATGGAGTTTCATGGCTATACAGGCCCAAAACTAGCTTCCTTTTGCTTTCTTGCTTCTTGGCACATAGGGACATGCCTATAGGTTTTATTCTGGTATGGTCTACAAGTGGAGAGTACAGATCTCAAATTTGAGGTGAAGAAACTAGACTCAGAGGGACTCTTGATGGTATAAGTGGGTTCTCAATTGGATTCTCCATGCTCATGAACCGTCTAGTTGAAGTCAGGGAAAATTCTGCTTCCTAGCATCCAAAACGGTAGGTATTTTTCTTCATCTGGGTAGAGTTTTAGAGAAATTCAACTTATTCCAAAATTTTGAGGACTTGCTCTATCTATCTATGGCATCCTTTAGCCTTTATTCATCCATTTCAAGGTGAAATACAGGTCACAAACTTAGCCAATTCAAATATGTAGGTGACAAGCTTGCAAAGAGAATTTGTACTATCCAAGGAGGAGTAATTAGCTTCAAATTTTCAAGAATGTATGTTTTATAGGGTTTGGATCAAGTTTTCATGACTTTCTTTCATAAATCTCAAATATTTTCTAAGTTTCATGGCTAAGAAATCCTATCTCCATGTTTTCAGGGTGTGTCAAAGGGCTAGTTTTGAATATTTTAAGGAATCTTCACAAATTTTAAGGTATTTTTTTGAGAAAACCATGTTTCAGTTTCACCCTCTTTCTCTCCTCTTATGGCATGAAATTTGATATGGTGTGATTGCCATGAGTCCTTGTTTGTATTCAACCTCGTAGTTTGATCTTCTCATACTCCTCCATGCTCTTTTTCACAACCATCCTAGTCTCTTCATACCACTACCATACTTAGTCTCTTCACCATGTTTTTTTCTTCCTTTTCTCCTACCCTCCACCCTATTCACACCATATTTCCATTTCAATCACACCTCAAACCCCATCTCCATTCCATGACACTTGTCAAGAGGGCCAAGGTTGATAAAAGCACCATCAAGCATGATCATGAGGTATATAGCAAATCAAAGAATAAACATACAGTCATAAATGATGATTTACAATATATGCATTCAAGGTATGAGTCTCAAGGCCATCTTGGCTCAAGAATGGAAATCTTTTGATTTTATGGTCTTAAAGATAAAACAACTTATGTCAAGGGTAATGGTCATTCAAGCATGATACAAGAGTTTAAGGACCAATGAAGTATCAAACTTAGTCTGTACATTAAAAAGATCATCATCTACAACCACATAAGACTTAAGGCACCTTCAATCTAGTTTTTACATGGATACAATCAATGGTTCATTTTGAAAAGTTTATTGATAGTTTGGGGTATTTAAGGTGAGAGATGGACTTCTATAAGATCAAAGCATGCTAGTAGAGATGTTTCAAATCCAACATATAATATGAATGTAGCAACATATAGTCTACCCATAACAACATATAGTCTGCCTATAGCAACATATAGTCTACCCGTAGCAACATACAGTCTGCCTGTAGCAACATATAATCTCTACCTGTAATAATACACAGTCAAGTACTTTTCCAGATACTTTAGGTTCCATTCAAGGAGAATTCAAGTCAAGTGAACTATAGACATATTCAAGTATTTTAAAGTAATATAAAAAACTTTTTATAAGCTCATTAAGTGAAATTTCAGATCCCATTGTATGGAATATGCTAGTATAGAGGCCTAAATGCCTTGTTTGGAGCTCAAAGCATGTTAGAAAGAGGCATAAAATATTGTTTCATACATATTATAAAGGCTATTGAGATAAATTAATATTTTTTATTAATATTAAATACATCCAAACACCATGAATTTTGCCTTTAGAACATCAAAACTCAGTCAAAATACAGACAATCCATGCACATCGATCCAAATTTAGAGAGAATTAAAGATTTTGGGAGCTATGGGTGGAGTCAGGACTTAAAAGTTTATACATAGGGTTTTAATGAGTTGGATAACAATCTTAAATTTTTTAATATCCATTAGATGAGTGGAGATACTCACTATTTTGTCTCAGACCTTAGCCTATTTGTTTGAGGCCACCATTGGAGCATCCTTCATTCCAAAGTGCTATGGAAGATTATAGTGAAAAGTAAATTATTTATAAGAATTGTATGATGTTTTTAAATCATAATCAGACATAAAAATATTTTAAAATATATGAATTTTATGTAAATCATGCATATACAGGCTTATGCAAGTAAATAGGCATATAGGCTAAACATAGGTTTTTTGAATTTTTAGGAAAATTATGTTTTTAGAGTGTTTTGATAGCATGGTAAAGGTAAAATAATGATTTTTTTAATGTTTTTGAATATTTTAAGGGACTATTTTCATCATGGTGAAATTTTCACTTTTTGTAGTTCTAGACACCCTTCGTAGCCTCCTATTCAAATGCTCATATCTTTCACCACATGTTGAGTTTGGATAAATTATTTTAATATGTTTTTAGGAACTATATTTATTTATATTTAATTAAAAATTTAGACCATTTTATGGACTTAAATTTATAAAAAATTGCTAAAAGCGTAGGCAACTTATAATGTAGTCAAAACCCCACAAGCAGATTTCTCCATGTGGTAACTTTTCATATCTTTCAAATGAGAGCCCAATATTTTAATGGATGTAAGAGGGGTTAATTTAATAAAAATAAATGGATTTTTTCTATTAATTGGAATTATTTACCTCATGAATCATCAATTTGAAGATTCAGCTTCATAACCTTCCTCAGCACTTTAAAAACTAGTTTTAAGAAAAATGGATTTTATTGAAATAAAATCACCATGTATCAGTATAAAACATTTTAAAACATAAATTAAACTTAGATATGATTCCATAGATTTAAATTTAATACATGGATATATATAGATGAGGGTATAAATCATATTTTTTGTGGAAAAAAACATGTAAAATGAAGTACAAGGCGATTTAATAGAATATAATAATTGGAGATCAAAGCTTAGAAATTTTTATACATCTTAAAATATTTATTTTGTCAAAAATCATCCTGGAGGTGCCCCTATCAGCTCAAGCAAAATGGCCAATCTACTAGAATTTTGAACAAAATTGGCCTAGTCAAGCCTCTAGACTAATTGGCAAAGTTTTTCTCATTAAAATCATAATTTTGGTGATGAAAAAGTATTTTTGAGGTGTAATTTTTTGTTTTTTCAAGTTTAATGGTGTCCAATTTTGTAAAATAGACCTTTTTTGCTTAACTAGTCTAGTTGGTCTAATTGTTCAAAGGGCTAAGTTAGAGTTTAGCATTGAATTGATCATCGAAGAGTTCATTTTGGAGTTCCATGCCACTTTACTAATGTTTGGAGAAGATAATTATGAATATTTAATCCTTAAATATCCTTTTCATGCAAAATGAGGCTATTTGGAGATTGATTGGTCTTACACTTTGGTTGACTAGTTTTAAGTCATACTTATCTCCTCGTCATCTCATGCATTTAATGATCCAACTCAGCTACAAGTTTAAGTCAAGTTATATTATTTTAAAGATATGTGGCATATCATTCCATGTAGAGGAGTTTTGACTTGTAAAACTTAGGCCCACCTCATCACTTCTATGCCAACCTTGGATTCATGCATGTTGGAGATTTTTTGGAGTGTGTAATGTTTATTTTAAATATTAACTTTTTAGTGGGCTCACCATATTCCTACACCAAGTTTGAAGAGGCATACAATTTTTGTAAAGGGAAAAGCTTTTATTGAATATTTCAAATATTCTAAAGGGATGTAGATATTGAGTTAATCAACCAAGACTAATCCTTATCTCTTAGGAAATCTAGTTAGGGCTATTTTAGGTTTTGAAGCATATTTATTGGCTTAATCAAGCCATTTTTTGGGAATTTTGGAAGCTAAGAAAGAAATTGTAAGCTGAACCTTTTATCAATAAAAGAGTTTTTATTTTGAATCTAAGCTTTTGATAGAATAATAGTGTGTATTTGATTGTGAATCATTGTATAAGTGAGATTTATCTCCTTTTTACAGGTCCCTTCCTCACCCATCTCTCTCTATCTCACCCTTTTATAGGTCATTTGAAGAGGTTTTCAACCCTTCATCTAAATTTTTTTTGCTTGAGGATAGAAATATAAATTTCATTCATGATATTTGTGCATTGATTTTAGTAACTTTAGAGGATTTGGACAATTTAGGTATATCACCCCCTTTTAATTAGAATTTATTTTAAGTTTCCTCTTCCCCTTTTCACCCCAAAATCATAAAAATAAATCATAGTAAATATGATATAATTGATAAATTGAAAGGGAACCAACCCTCTCTGGAGGTTCTTCTCATCAAAGAGTTACCCACACTCTAAGAATTTCCCATTGTATCAACTAGAGTGAGGATGTGATCTACACATCTTCAATTAGGGTACATTCCAGAGTGATAATAGGTAGTTCAACACAATGTCTTTCTCAGTACCTCCTCTAATTACTATCCCCAAGGAAATGGCCTCATTGAGTCTGCTAATAAAAACCTATTGAATATCATAAGGAGGACTATTGAATATAATCAAAGGTCATGGAATCTTAAGCTGAAGTCAACTCTATGGGTTGATAGGGTCACCTAAAAAAGATCAATGGCCAACTCTCCATGTAAAATATTATATGGTAAAGAAGTAAGATTGCCTATTTCTTTTGAATTTCCTAGTTTAGAACTAATGTATCAACTTCAGTTATTAGAGAATGAGTTAATATAAATTAGATATACTAAGCTTATGGAACTAGAATAAGTTTGAAATCAATACATATTGGCCATACAATCCCATCAAGCATAGGTGAAAAAATCCTTTGACAAAATATCTTCTTCAAGAAGTTTTAAAGAAGGAGATTTGGTCCTCAAATAAGATGAGGATAGAGCTAAGCTAAGAAAGAACACAAAGTTTGACTCTCTTTAGAGTGGTCCATACATAGTTTCTAGTTGTAAGTCCCATAATGCCTTCTAGCTTAGAAAGATGGATGGCAGGGAGCTTCCTATCCTAGTCAATGGGATACATCTGAAACATTGCTATCAAAGAAGCTAGGTTCCATGTACATAGCTAGTTTGTATTGTTTTCCTCCAAGTGTTTTTATAGCACATTAGTTTGTTTTTTTTTGTCCCAAATAAGTGCTTTGTTTGTATAATGATTTTGTTAGATTAGTTTCCCTATTTTCTATGTTTCCTTCCTTGTTTTGGAGGAGTGGTTATCTTATTTCTAGTCAAAAGGTTCCTTGCAGTCATGAGCCAGAATTATGGTTTCTCTTGAGTTTAAGAAGATGTAAATAATATGAGTTCTCAAGCATAATAGGCATGCTCCCTAGCAGAGTCACCAAAGATGTTATCCAAATTATGCCTACATACCAAACTTTTCTAGGCTTGGCATTAAAGCTAAGCTAGGTCCCCCTTGAAGAGTGATCCCTAGAAGAGGGAGTAGACAAATTTAAAATGAAGAGAACAAGTTATTTACAAATATTTTGAAACACTTTAAGTAAGATTAAAGTGTGAATTTGGCATTCTCATGGGATGAGACCATTGTGGCATGTCATGTAGGAAAAAATAGAGCAAACTTGTCATGTATTTAATAATTATACTTGAGGAGACTACCAAAGCCTAAGAATTAGAAACATCCTCTACAAATTTCATATCTTGATGAGTTCTCAAGATATCTCAAGATATAAGCTTCCAAAGTTATAGTTGTAGAGTGGGATGTGCACGTAGATGTCAAACTCATGTCTCTTGAAATATCTATTTGAATTTAAATGATCTTAAGGTTTAACACAAAGCTAATATATGTCAAGATCATGGAAGCTAAGATATGATCTAATGGTGAGTGGTGATCTAATGAGTTATTACATCCCAAAGATCCAATAGTGCACATTCAATTTTCCATTCATATCTCAACAATGAGCTCATAGTCAAAAGATCAGTGTATCCCAAGGATGCATACATAACTAACAAGTGTCAAGATCTCAAGTATATAAATATATATTTAACAGTACATGGTGATTGACAAAGCTAGTGGGTCTAAGCTAATCAATGGTGTGTGATCGATCATATAATGTAGATTTAATGGTGAGTAATGGGTAAAAAGGTCATAAAATCTCAAAGACAAATGCATGGGTGATAACTATTTCAATTACATTAAACTAGAAAAATATCTATGACTCATTTCCATTTGTAAAAAATAGAATCAATAACAAGTGAGAGGTCAAAGAGGTAGTATATCTTGGGGGAAAATGTGTAGTTGACAAGTGTCATGATCATGGTAACTATCGGGTAAATCAATGGTGCATGTGAGAAGCCTAGATCAAAATTGATGGCTAATGTCAAAATTCAAAGCCTTGAGACTTTAAATGAAGATCAAATATGATCGAAGTCCAATGAGAAAAAGAATCCCAAAGGAAGATGATAAATATAGACATGTTGGAATAAAAGTTATCACCACCCTAGGTAGGTAAATACATAAATCCAAGATTAGATTCAATATGGATAATAAGGAGCAGACCCTACAAATCCATCTACTGTCATTAAATCCTTTTAAATATTTTCAAGAGCTTCTAGACATAGGATTTACACCTTGTTAAGATTCAAAAAATCCTAGCCTACAGATCTTCATTTACAATCATGACTATATGAAAACCAATAGGGTGATTGGTTTTCATCCATGATATATCTATATTTAGGATTTATAAGTAATGGTAGAATGGTGATTGTGAAAGTAATGTTATAAATAACATCAGTGAACAAGCTCAAATAATTGCTTGATAGAGTGAAGAACATCAAGCATGATTGAGGAAGATAGTGGGGCATTTAGTGTTTCAAGGTCCTTAGGGACTTGTTCCTATTTGATAGATTATAATGAAACATCCTTAGATTGATGCTAATTGATCAAAGGTGGTTAGGTCACATTTATTAAGGTATATATTCATAGTTCTCTCCCTCTCTCCCCTTTATTCTATATATTCCATTTTATTTCCCATTAAAAAGGGATAAATCTCAAATATTTTTCTTAGAGTTAGAGAATTTTATGCTTTGGCTATGTGAAATTTTTAATATAACACCTATTTGATATAATAGAGACTAAATTCCTCCATTTTCAAGATGATTTAAAGTGTGTCTTATGAGTTAATTGATGTGGTTAAGTGAATCCATGCTTTCCTTTGCCTTTATCTAAATTCCCTCACCTTTATAAAGTTCTTGGTAGCTCCCACAGGTCATTCTAAGTGCATATATAGTTTGTTGATTAGTTTGGAAGTGGAAAACGACCCTCCCATGTTAGATTAATAGCCAATTCATTCCTTTTATTGAAACACTTTTGTGGAAGCTTTTTAAAGAGTGAATGCCATGATGTTTACTAGTCTCTAAAGTGTCTCATAGTGTGTCTTTTGAAATCACAAGTGTTCAAAAAATTGGTGTATCCCCTCATTTTTACATGTTTTAATGTAATTAGTGTCTTTCTCTCTCCCTTAACCAAATCAGAGACTAATGTAGGTGATAGATCCAATCAGAAGCTGGCCTTCTCCAGAGGCTCAAACTCACCATAAGACACCCACATCATGAGGTTGTTCCCATTTTGTGGCTTAGTTATAGAGAGCCTAAATAACTCCCCACATGGGTGAAAATTAATACCACAAAATTACATATGCTTATTATTATTAGGTGAATTTTTATTGATAAGGTATGAGAAAGGATATGATGAAGTCTACCATCAAGATCATAGAGGTTTATGTATAATTTTGGGGTATTTATCATACGAATATGAAGGTTTTGTTAATTTGTAGATAGTTATTATTAATGTCTTATATATTTAGGAATAAGGATTCAATGTCTTTAGTAGATTTTTACCATTCTTGACCAAAAGTCAAGAATCGGTCAACCCCTTATAGTTAAAAACTTATATAGGGGTCTATTATACCATCATAGGGTGTTGTAAGTCCATTTAATGCCATTTCATATGTTTTATCCTTGGTAATGGTCTATTTAAGTAGTCCTTATGTCATTTTGAGTCATTTAGGGGTCATTTTAGAGTCATTTATGAAAGTGACATGTTTCCATGGTGTTCAAGCATTTAGAGACATGCAAGAGGTTTACACAAAGTCTTAATGGTTCATCAAAGCCTTGGTAGGCCAAATATTTATTTCCTACATTTCCATGCATAGTCAACTAAGTGATCAAGAGCCCTTCAAATGATAAGGATGGATTGTAACATCCTATTTCCTAAGTATGCACAATCATCTACCATGAATGGGCACCTATAAGTAATATGGAGAAGATCATCATGTTGAAAAAGAGAAATTTCCTAGCTTCAATCACTTCATGGTTGAAAGATATTTTTTGAAGAAGATGAGAATATTCAAGATGAATCATAAGGCTAGGGCAGGGAATGCCAAATTTAAGTTATAAGAACTAGCTATTTGGATTCAAGCATATATAAATGTGGAGTTCATAAGAATTCCAACTACCAAGTGTCAAATCCTTGCTCAATTAAGATCAAAGATCAATGGCACATGAGTGATAACAAAGTCAATAAGTGAAATATCCTAGATCAAGATAGATGGTGCATATTTTTAAGTACAAAATTTTATCAACAATCTATGTTAAAGATTGAGGTCAATGAGTCAAGATCAAGGATAAATGGTGTGTGTTTGATCACACAAATCAAAGATCAATGGTGCACATTTGATCACATAGATTAAATATAAAAGGTGTGAATTTGATCACACAAATCAAATATCAACTATGCATGTCTAATAACATAGATTGAAGATCAACAACACACATTCAATTGCATAAATGAGAATGAATGGTGCACATGAGGTCAATAAGTCAATGCACCTAGATTACACATAGGGATAACACATGGTGTAAGCATGCTTGATCATATGGAGACTAGTAGTAGGGTCCACAAAGGGAACATAAGGCTGCCAAGTGTCATAATCTCTGATGTAGATCAAAGATTAGTGGCTGATGTTGAAACTCAAGTCTAGGAGACTCCTAAAGAGATCAATAAAGAAAATTTGATTAGGTTCTAGGGAATACGAGATGAACACGTGTCTAGAATGACAACATACATATTTTAAAATTAAATGAGCAATGTGGCAAGGAAATACCACATAGGCAAACATGTAAAATCAAAATATTTTATGGCAAAGAAAATACTTTAGAATCATATGTAATTATTAAATCTTAGTCAAGATCATCTCATAAATCCTACAGTCCTAAGAAATCACATATATTAGTGGGTATGGAAATTCCCATGCTACACTATCCATCATAGGTAGTATTGGATAAAGATGAAAGATAAACAATGACTTTTAGGTCTTATTGGATGAAAAATGTGAAGAATAAGGTCTAGAAGACCAATGAATGACTACATATGGTAAATACAAGTGTTTAGAAGATATCTATCATTTAGGAGAACATCTTATAATTGTCATATCATGTTTTCAACCTCCCTAAGATATCACATATGTGTCAACTCTCCCTAGTCCAGTTTCAAAAAATCTCAAAGATTATCCTCGATGAAGGTAATTTCACAAAGGCTATCTTAAGAGTCTTTATGCCATTTTAGAGAGTTTGACATAGTTTATATGGACACTTATATAAGGAGACATGAATGGTCTATTTCACACTATATTCTCCTATAATCTAACTAGTTTTCATGCCATGACATGTGGCATTGTGACCCTTGAACTTCTTTACTTCATTTGCTTCTCCTCTTTCTCTAATTCTATAAGTAGTAGCTGTTTTGGATCTTGTAAAAAAATATACCACACCATGTATGGTGAATCCCTACTAGAATGAAACTTTATTTTTCCTTTAAACTTTAACTTAAGTCTATTTTTGAGATCATGAACAATTGTCTCAGTGTACAAAGTGATGTATGGTGGATTTAGTGATAATTATCTATCCTTTCTTTCCTTATCCTCTCATGTTTATGCTAGAGTTTATATTCTAATAGGTCATATAGAGTGTATTCAAGTGTGATAAACTAATTTTAAGTGTAATATTATGCTTAGATTATTTATTATTCCTTCTAGTTCATTCACCTTGTGTTTTTATCATTCACATCACCTCTATATTGAAATACTCATGTTAGAATCCTTTAGGACTTTGAAGCTAGTTTGTAGGCCTTGTTTCATTATGATAGAAGTATGATGGTCATGTGGAAATAATATTGGTGCATAACCACCTTAGATTAGGTTCATTTCATGTATATTCTAATTATTTTCCTCATAAGAAAAAATTAGTTAGGTCATAATCATTTCAAGATATATTCAAGGAGCTAGCCCTTAAATATAGAGGCTCACTTCCACAATAGGTACACCCACATACTTGGAAGCATTCCCATGTTGCAAAAATATGGAAAAGACTTGAACACCATATTATAGGGTTAAATATTTGGTGACAAAAAATTTATCACACGCAATGGGACCCATTATCTTCAATATAACTTGTCAAGGTAAATGTTGGTCTTGACAACATTAGCTATAAATTGGTGTGCTACTTAGCATTTGATGAATCCATCAAGGTAAAATATGGTTCAAGGACATTGTTTTGTCATAAAATTACTCTCATAATTCATGGTTATTAATAGGTCATCACCTAGTAGAGTGTTCAATCCTATCAATCCACCTATTCAGATGGAAGTTCCTCTTGAAGTTCAATATCCTCTTCCTAATCTGCCCTTTGAAGACCAAGAATATATTTCTAGCCATGAAAGTGAGTAGGTGGAAGAAATTGAATATCTTGGAGAAAATATGGAGAGACATCATGCCTTCCCTACCTTCAATACTAAAAATCTAATTCATCTTCAAGAATATGATGACATTCCCCCTAATGCCATAAAAGGTATGCCTACATTTAATGGTTAGAGCCATGTTACACCTAGTGAACACATTAGAGATATCTCTAACTTTTATATCTTCCAAAATGTTACTTAATATAACATTTAAATTAGACTCCTTACCATGTCCCTTAGAAGGAAAACTCTTGATTGGTATAGGACTTTAGAAGGTGGATGCATCACATCATGGGATGAATTTGAAGTGTTGTTAACTTCAAGGTCTAAAAATGAAAGTGACCATACCTCTCTTATCTATCAACTCAATGTGATCACAAGAGGCTCCAAATAAATAATGCATGACTTCAATGAGAGGTTTCAAAATAATTTGTATATATTGACTCCTCCCATGACTACACTTGCTAGTTTTGTGTTCCCTATCTACTTGAGAGACAATGGTACTAAAATTACAATCATGCTTCAATCCATGGGTGGTTCCACTCTTCCTAAAGCATATAAACTTGCCATAAAATCTAAAAATGGTCTCATTTAAGTTAGAAGGTTGCCTCCTAAGGTTTATATGCTGCATTATCTCATAATTCTTCTAATACTCCAAATGTGGCCCAAGTTTCCAATGGTAACAACAAGCTTGATGCTGATCCTAAGAAGGTAGAGGATGATGTTGATTGGTAGTCAAGGTCTAAATTCTTTGAGTCAATATTACAAGATCTAGAATCTCAAAATAGGCAAGAAAATATGAAATAAGGTGCCTATCAAAATTCATATCCTTATCAACAACAATATGTATAATAATTTAGGAGAGGAGGAGGTCAAGGACAATGTAACTTCAACAAATCTACCAATGTATATAATTCAAAAACCAACACCAATGAAAGAGAGATGGTACTAGTGCAGAGTAACTTAGTTCAATGAGAAGATTTACAACAAGGATAATTCATGGATGTTGATGAAGGTGGAGAGCAAGATATTGTTTATCAAGAAGGAGTCACTCCTCTCTTATAATTCGAAGATGAAATCAAGATGAAAGAAAATTATGATAGGCAACCTCATGGAGAAAGTTTTACAAACTTCTTTGTGAAAGATAATTTTGTAATCAATCAAGGTACATCTATTATAGAAAATACAATGGCTAAGATGAAGGATCTAGGAGGTGATAATAACATTCTTACAAGCTCATATAATCCTCCTTCAAGTCATCAAAGCATTTTTGTAAGCATGGCATATCCAAAAGCTCCTACACCTCTTTCAATTTAAAATATGATAAGTGTTGAAAATTTTGACCCCATAGGTCAAATTGCCACCCTTATCATTCAAAACTTTGCATACTATGCCATTTTGTATTATGAGTTAGTAATTGGTCTTTAAAAGTCCTTAAATAATCCATGGTTAATAGGTCTTAAGGTTGTTTAGGTGATTTAGAGTCTTTTCTTTCACTTGTCTTGTTCCTTGTAGGAAAGTATTGATGTTGATCAGAGTAGTGAAATGAGCAAGTTTTTCAAGAAAACCAATGAAGAAAAAGTATAAGTTTATTTTCTTTTGGGACTCTTTTTAACAAAGTGTTCATTATTTTAGAGGTTTTGTTTTCAAGGTTTTTTTTCTAAGTGTTAGGAATTATTTTAGACATTTTGTCTGAAGCAATTTTCTTGAAGGATATCTTTCTAAAAGGATTGTTTCTAACATTTTGCCCAAAATAAATTTTTTGAAGACCATTTCAAAAGTTCTAAAGGGTATTTTCAAAATTTTTGAAGACCATTTAAAAAGTTCTGAAGACCATTTCGTTTTTTTTGAAAGGTCATTTTCAAGGATTCCAAAGGGTATTTTCAAAGGAAAAGGTAGTTTTTGAGAATTTTGAAGGGTTCTTTTCTATTTTTTTGAAGGGTCCATTTCATTTTTTTTAAAAGGTACTTTTCAAGAATTTTGAAGGGTCCTTTTAAATTTTTCTAAAGGGTCCGTTTCAATTTTTTTGAAGGGTCCATTTCAATTTTTCTGATGGCCCATTTCAAGAATTCTGAAGGGCATTTTCATAAACTCGAAGGGCATTTTCATAAAGTCCAAAGGGCAATTTTAAAAAAGTTCAAAGACATGAATTTATTTTGAAAAATTATCCATAGGAAAGTGATAAACAAGAAATCCAAAAACATGAATTCCTTCTAACAAATTATCCATGAAAAAGTGATAAATAAAAAGTCTGAAGACATGAATTCCTTCAAATAAATTATCCATGAGAAAGTGATAAAAAAAATCTGAAGACATGAATTCCTTTGGATAAAAAGGTCTGAAGAGGAATGGCCAAAGATAAAAGTTCAAAATAAATAATTTTATTGAAATATAAGGAAATAACCTGAAGGAATACATGTGAAAATGAAGAGCATAAGAGCAAAAGGCCGATGAACTCCAAGGGGCTAACATAGATTTTTGACACTACATATATGATCTTAACATGGAATTTCATGCATGTTCCAATTTTTGAAGCCCCTTTTCATGCAAGTGGAGGCCATTTGGAGTTGATTGGTCTTGATTTTGAGTTGAATTGATCAAAGTGTCACATCTATTCTAATTTATCTTGTTAATTGAAGGCTTTCAACACTTCCAACTTATTCAGATTGAATTTACTTCATCTAAGGATTGGTGTAGCATCATCTCATACATGATGGAGTTACTTAGAGTTGACTAGACAAGGTTTATCATGAATTTTCCTTATTTTCCATGTAATGAAGGACTTTTTTTAAATTTCAACTCAACTTCTAAATGTATCAAGTGGAATTTCTCTTTGAAGATTTGGCATAGGTTTCCATGCATGGTGTAGCTTAGTCTAAGATGGGCCCACCATCCTTTTCCAATGCCAAAGAGCTTTCTCATGCAAGACATAAGACAAAAGGATATTATTTGAAGGCTATTTTATCTTTTGATAGCTCAAGTTAGACTTGTGTGATGTGGGAATTGATCTCCTCTCCTATTTTCAATACCAATCTCTTGGCTTTTGATGATTTTTACTATATAAGTTGGCTTTTTAACCTTGAAATGAGCCCTCTCTTGATAATACTAGACTCTATCAAGATTGAGTTTTGTAACCTTTTTAGATAAATAAAAGGACTATTTTTATATTTTAAGGGGTTGGTATAGTGTATTTATGTCAGTGATTTGCATGTGTGATAGAATTTTCTTCCTTATCAAAACCTGGTTCTTACCTAGTTACTAATTGATCAAACTATGTAGGTCATGTTTTGTGTTCGATGTCTTTTAGTTGAAGTTATAGTGGATGTAAGTGACTAGTTAGTACCTTGAATCAGGCCTATTCCATCATTTCCCTCAAGCTTTGATCACCAGATAAAACCTTTTCATGAAATATTGATGTATAAGAGTCAATTATATTTGAAAATTCAATCTTTTCTTGTCTAAATAGTTATTTAGAAGCTCAAATTGGGTGGATGAACCAAAATATAGGTGTATCACCATCATTAGATAGGATTTTCTTTCAATTTTATTTCTTACCTTTTTCCTCTTCCCTTTTCTAGGTAGTTTATAGTGTAGAGTAGAGATCCTATTTGATACACCAAAGGGAGATTTCCCTTAGAATCTAGATATTCAATCCACTAATTAGGCCATCCACAACATATTATTGTTTCCATGTTTTAGTAGAATATGAAGGATTGAAACTACCATCACAAGGGTGTGAGTTTGATTGACAATAGTTTTTGGCATGCCCAATGTGACACTTAATCCTTGATAAAGCCAAAATTTGGAGCTGAGGAGAAGCATTTGCAATAGAGGAGAATATTTATCTTCATCACAAGCTAAATATTCTTTAGGCTACAAAGTTCATAGCATCATTCAGGAAATTATTGCATGCCAAAGGTTATTACGAGGTCAACTAGAAAAGGTATTCCTTTCAAATTCATTGAGTTATCTTCTACATCATATAAAAGATCAAGGTTTAGTAGGACAAACCCATATCCTCAAAAAGAATATTTATCTCCTAGTTATCCTACTATTCTAATCACTACAAACCCCATTATCGAAATGGCTATTAGAAACCAAGTGTTTATTCCATTCAATAGAGGCATCCCATTTAATTTATCCCATTTTGATGACATTTTAGTGGCTAATCTCAAGATCATCCCATTATTCTTAGGAAAAAATCAAATAAACCCTATTGAGCATATTCAAGGTGTAGTTAATATCCATTCAGTACATAATGTTGTTGAGGATAATGTTGCTATTAGATTGATTTATACTTCCTTCAAAGGAAAAGTATTATAGTGGTATAAACACCTACCACTAAACTCCATTTCTAGTTGGGATGAATTGGGTGCAAATTTAGTCAAGCAATTTGAAGACAAATCTGATCACCTCTCTTTGGTTGAATAGTTAACTACCATAAAGAGAGGTCCTCATGAGTTCATGTCTAATTTTAATCTTAGATTACAAAAGACATGGACTAGGATACCTATGTTTATTATTCCATCCCTTGAATATGCATTCACGTACTATTTGAAAGCCCTTGACTTTGACACTAGTGTGATGATACAGTTAATGTGTGGTATTATCTTACTAGATGCTTATGAGGTTGCAATAAGGGTAGAAAATAGTTTGATACAAGATGGTAATATTTTTCCAAGGCATACAATTCATATATTCCAAAAATTGAATTCTATACCAGCCCCTCAAGTTTCTCAAATTCCTCAAACTCCATCCTTAGATCCTATTCCATTACCTCAAGCTCAAATTGTAGCCCCTACTAGTCAAGTTAGTGAGATAGGAGAGTTAGGAGGCTTGTTAAAATCCTTTAGGAATGAAATAGTGAAACTCAAGAGACAATAATAGTAGGTTAATAGGCCCTATCAATAAAAAAATTAAACCACCTATCAACCCTTTAAAGATCAATGTCTTCCTTATCAAAGTTTTAAAGAGAATAAACCATCTTATCAAACATAAGGAGCCATAACTCTAGCTAAGCCATATTATACCCTTGATCCTAATGATCCTTCTACTTAAAAATCCATTTTTCCCATCCCACTTCAAAATAATTTTATGCAATATTTTGGTTGGCAGTCCTCAAATCTTAATGATGCTCAAAATCAAGCCTTGGTATCACAAAACATCATTGTGCCACAAATGACACAAGAAGAGTTTTATTTTCAAGGAGATCAATACCAAGATACAAATTTGGAATAAAAATTAAAGATTCAACAAGTTATAGGGTAGCTTGATTCCATTAATTTAAATTGGCAAGTGAATGATCATGTTACTTTTACTCAGGGTGTTGAAAGTAAGTATACAAGTGGTCAAGTTACATCTATAACTAGAGATAAAAAAGAGATATTGATGAGGCTAAAGAGGTTAAAAATACTTAAAGTACTCCTAATTTTGTTTCTAAGAGTATAAATTAACAACTTTCTTCCCATACAATTCATAAAAATAAGAATATAGAGGTTAGTAAAGTTCATCAAATACTTCTAGTTCTTGAATAACTAGTACTTCAAAAAGTGCAACCAAAGGTTGGTGGATTTCAATTCAGTATAGTGGATAATATGAAGAAGTATAATATCATAGTTATTAGGTGGGATTTTCTTTCCATCCCAGGATAAAAATATATGCTCATCCAAGAGATTTTAGCTCTCAAATTGTCTCCAAAACTGGTTGAGAAAGAAGGTGTTGTCTTAACTAATTTGGATCGACCAACTAAGCAACAAGTACATCAAGTAAATAAGATGGTAAATGTGGATAAAAATGAGGTAAAATTAAATAAAAATCCTCCTTTATACCTTTCTTTGATATTGGGTGATACTTTGGTTCATAACTATATGGTGGATAGTGGAGCTAGTAGTACAGTCATGCCTAAACAAATTGTAGATAAGCTCGGCCTTGTTCATAAAAAAAACTAAGGGGGTATTGAAATTGGATGTGTCACAAAAAAATATGGTATGAATTATCAAATATGTGAAATTGACACTACATTTTTATCCCAACCTTACTATTCAATAAGATGTTATTGTCGTAAACTTGCCTTCTTACTTTGCTATGTGCCTTTCAAGGGACTTCACCTCAAAGATTGAGGGATATTTATTAGATAATTGGAATTATTTGATTTTCATATCTAGGTATGGTAACAAGGTAATGATTCATTTTTAACCTATTTCACATTTCCATATGGAACCATATATGCCAAGTGTTGTGAATACTAACTATATCATCTCAGATGATGTACTAGAAACTAGTGGAGTAGAAAATGGATCACCTTTGGATGGAGTTCCAAATTTTTTTATTGATGAGTGGTATCATAATTTTCATGAGAATTACACTTATAATATAATTGAATAGGAAGGACTTAGTGTGTATTGCCTTCATGAGAATGATGTACCAATTCTAGCCATGGTTAAGGATGATGAATCTAGTGAAGTTTTATGGAAATTGTACTTTAATGGATCAAGGAATAAACATGGTATCAGGGCTGGAATGATGTTTGTTTATAAAAAACATAAAAGTTATGTTTATACTATTAGGTTCTATTTTTGTTTTTCAAATAATGTTTCCGAGTATGAAGCATTAGTTCATAGTTTACAATGGGCTAGGAAGATGAAAGTTAACACCTTGCAAGTTTTTGGTGATAGTGAACTTATAGTTAACCAAGTAAGAGGTTCAAATGTATGTATAAATTTGTTTCTTAAATCTCAAAATAATAAAATATGGGATTTAATTTAGTATTTTCAATCTTTTAACATTTAGTTAATACCAAGAGATGAGAATAAACATGCAAATAGGTTGGTTGTCATTTTGGCTCAATTTAGTATCCCAGATGATATATAAAGTGATAAAATTTAGTCACATATAAATGTGGTTTTAAGTCCCTCTATTCTAAAGAATCATGAGAATTGGCAAGTGTTCAAATATTATAATTAAATTATGATATTCTTGCAAGAGGAGGTAGAGGTTTCTTCAAGAAACCAATCAAAGGATTTGTAGCAGTATAGTGATCAGGTTGTGTAACTGAAAAAAAAAAAAAAGCTACCCAAGGGATTGGTCACAGTTGATAAAATTTTTAGTGTTGATGATGAGTTAAGTAAGGTGAAGTCATCCTTGTCAATAAAAGAAGAACACTATGCCAATGTGGAGATTGTAGCTGGTAAGAATTTGAAGCTGGGTAAGGTATGTAATCCTTCACAAAAAGAAGCTTTTATTGAGTTTTGCACAAGTTTTACTGATGTTTTTTATGGTAATATAGTGATCTCAACTAATTTTACTCAAGTTTATCTCAACACACCATTGAGTTTTATCCTGAAACTAAACTAATGAGACAAAGACAAAGGCCCATCAATCCTAAGCTCGAGCCTTTGATGAGAGTTGATTTTCATAAGCTCATAGAGTCAGTTATTATATTTCCAATCAATCACTCAACTTGGGTGGTAAATATTGTTTTTGTATAGAATAAGAATGATGAGATTAGATTGTGTGTTGACTTCCATGATTTGAATAGGGATTCACTTAAAGATCACTATCCATTGCAATCAATGGAATAAATTTTACAGTTGGTTATAGGTTTAGAGAGGTTTTCTTTGTTGGATGGATATAGTGGCTATAATTAAATTTTGGTCAAGGAAGAACAAAAATTTAAGATAGCCTTCACAACTAAGTTGGGGGTAGTTTCATATAGAAAAATTTCCTTCATTTTATCTAATGCTAGATAAACCTTTTAGAGAGCCATGGATATGGAATTATAAGATGTTATTAATAAGTTTGTACTTGTTTATTTGGATTATATAACAATGTTTTTAAAGAAATAAAGTGATCATATGGTTCATCTCAAGCAAGTGTTCAAAAGGTGTAGGCAATTTAGGGTATCTCTAAGTCCCAAAAAATGTGTCTTCTAAGTTCATGAAGGTAATATCCTTGGCCATGTGGTTTCAAAGTATGGTTTAAGCATAGATTCTAAAAGGATAGAATACATTATTTCAATCTCCTTACCTAAACACAAAATGGCTATACAAAGCTTCTTTAGGAAAAAAAATTTCATAAGGAGATATATTTCATATTTGGCCATTTTAGCTAAGCCACTTACAACCATGCTAAATAATAATCAGAGCTTTAGCTAGTCCAAAGAAGGAGTAAAGAGTTTTGAAGATATTAATAAAGCCATAGCTAGTGTTCCTACACTTATTAATTCAGATTTTACAAAAGATTTCATTTTGTATGCATATGCTAACATAGACACCATTTCAAGCATTTTTATGCAACAAAATCATGAGGCTTTGGAGCAGCCAATAGATTTCTTTAGTTAAGGTTTGGAAGAGTATGAAAAAAGGCACTCTTTTTTTTAAAAAACATGTACTTTTATTTATAATGTCTCTTAAAAAGTTTAGATACTTGTTTCCTAACAATAAGATACACCAAATGGTTTCTCATCCAAGCATCAAAGAGTTCCTTTTGAACAAAGATATATATGAGAAGAGGGATGATTAAATAACCAAGGTAATGGATTATGATGTGGAAATTAAGGTCAAAAATCTAACTAGAGTCAAAGGACTATATGAGCATCTAGCTCAAGACTTGAAAGAGACTAATGAGGCTATTTTGGTGTTAAATGATGAAGAAGTTGCAATCGGTCATACCTCACCTTCTAGTTGGTTTCATGACTTGGTAAGCTATCTCCAAGATGATATTTAACCCTCTCATCTATGTGATTCAAAAATGATAAATTTTAGGTTGTACTCAATTCCATTCTTTCTTATTGATGGTGTTTTATTCAAGAAAGATAACAATGGCATATTGCTAAGATGTATAGAGCCAAGCCAAAATCAGATTGATTAAAAAATTCCATGATGGACATGGTGGAGGAAATTTTTATAAAAGAGCTACATCCCTTAAGATCATGAGATGTGGGTACTATTGGACTAGTATATTTAGTTATTGACATGCATGGGTAAGGAAGTGCAAATAATGTGTTATGTTTGTAGGAAAAGTGAAACTTGCAGCCTTACCTCTTCAAAAAATTATGGTGGATCAGCCCTTTGTCCAATGGGGATTGGACTTCATTGGTATCATAAATCCTCCTTAAAGTTTAGGACATAAATGGATTCTAACTGGTATAGATTACTTCACATGTTGGACATAAGTAGTGGCATTAAAAGGAAGCAAATGAAACCAATGTTCTAGATTTCTATGAAAGTTTGCTTACTACATTTAGAGTTCCTTCAACTATTATTTTTGATAATTTAATGGATTTTGTGGGAACTAGGATTAACCAATGGGTTGTCTAACATGGAATATAGCTTAGCACTTCATCAAAATATTATCCACAAGGAAATGGCCTTGCTGAATCTATGAATAAGAAACTATTGAAGATCATATGGACTATTGAAGATAATCAGAGATCATGGCATCTCAAGTTGAAGTTAGCTCTATGGGCTGATAGGATCACCTACAAAATATTAATAGATAACTTTCCATACAAGCTGGTATATGGTAAGGAAGCAAGGTTACCCATTTATTTTGAGTTTCCTATTTCAGAATTAATGCATCAACTTGAGCTATTAGAGAATGAGCCCATGGAGATCCGGTATGCTAATCTTATGGAGTTGGAAGAGATAATAAATTAGTCCATGCTAGCCATGGATATTTATCAAGCATAAGTAAAGAGAGATTTTGACAAGGGAGATTCTTCATGAAATTTCAAAGAAGGAGATTTGGTCCTCAAGTGGGATGAGGATATAGCTAAACTAGGAAGGCACACAAAGTTTTATTACCTTAAGAGTGGTCCATACACAATCTCTAGATACAAATCCCATAATGCCTTCCAACTTAAAAAGATGGATGGTGAGGTGCTTCTAATCCTAGTCAATGGGATACATTTAAAACATTTCTACTAAAGAGATAAGTTCCTTGTGCATAGCTTATTTGTTTTTTTGCTCCAAGTGTTATTCAAGCACATTAGTTTAATTATGTTTTGTCTCAAACAAGTGCTTGTTTGCACATTTACTTTGTTTAGATAATTTTCCTATTTTATTTATTTTCCTTCTTGTTTTGGAGGATGAAGGTTGTATCATGTTAGGTTAAAAGGAGAATTTTTAGTCATCGATCAAATTTGTCATGACTTTGTGTGTTTGGGAGTCATGTAAATGGTTTGTTTCTTAAGCATAATAGGCATACTTCCTAGTTGAGTCACCAACATGTTGATAATTTTGACCCCATAGGTCAAATTTCCACCTCTATCATTCAAAACTTTGCATACCATGCCATTTTGTCTTGAGAGTTAGTAATTGGTTATGAAAAGTTCTTAAAGAATCTATGGTTAATAGGTCTTCAAGTTGTTTAGGTGATTGCAGGTCTTTTCTTTCACTTATCTTGTTCCTTATAGGAAAGTATTGATATTGATCAGAGCAGTGAAAGGATCAAGTTTTTCAAGAAAACCAATGAAGCAAAAGTATAAGTTTATTTTCTTTCAAGACTCTTTTCACCAAGTGTTCATTATTTTCGAGGTTTTGTTTTTGAGGTTTTTGTCTAAGTGTTGAGAATTGTTTCATACATTTTGGCGGAAGCAATTTTCTCAAAGGATATCTTTCCAAAGGGATTGTTTTGGACATTTTGTTCAAAACAACTTTTTTGAAGACCATTTCAAAAGTTTTGAAGGGTATTTCAAAAGTTTTGAATACCATTTCATTTTTTTGAAAGGTCATTTTAAATAATTCCAAAGGGTATTTTCAAAGGAAAAGGTAGTTTTTAAACATTCCAAAGGGTCATTTTCAATTTTTTTGAAGGGTCCATTTCATTTTTTCTGAAAGGTACTTTTAAAGAATTCTAAAGGGTCCTTTTCAATTTTTATAAAGGGTCCATTTCAATTTTTTCAAAGGGTCCATTTCAATTTTTCTGAAGGTCCATTTCAAGAATTCCTAAGGGCATTTTCATAAACCCAAAGGGAATTTTCATAAAGCCTGAAGCATAATTTTCAAAAGGTTTGAAGACATGAATTCCTTTAGACAAATTGTCCATGGGAAAGTGATAAACAAGAAGTCTAAAGACATGAATTCCTTCAGACAAATTGTTTGTGAGAAAGTGATAAACAAAAAGTCTGAAGACATGAATTCCTTCAGACAAATTACCCATGGGAAAGTGATAAAAAAAGTTTGAAGACATGAATTCCTTCAGACAAAAAATTCTGAAGAGGAAATCTTGAAGATAAAAGTCTAAAATAAATAAGTCCACAAAATAGAAGGAAATAACTTGAAGAAATACATGTATAGATGAAGATCCCAAGAGGAAAAGGTTGAGGAACTTCAAGGATCTAACATGGAGTTTTAATGCTACATATCTGATCTTAACATGGAATTTCATGCATGTTTTAGTTTTTGAAGCCCCTTTTCATGCAAGTAAAGGCCATTTGGAATTGATTGGTCTTGATTTTGAGTTGACTTTTGTTAAAGTGTCACATCTATTCTGATTTATCTTGTTAACTAGAGGCTTTCAACACTCCCAACTTGTTCAAATAGAAGTTCTTTACCTAAGGATTGGCATAGTGTCATCTCATGCAAGATGGAGTTAATTGGAGTTGAATATACAAGTATTATCATGCATTTTCCTTATTTTCTATGCAAAATACATTCTTTTATTTCAAATCTACTTCCAAACGTTTCAAGTGGAGTTTCTCTTTGAATATTTGGTGTAGCATTCCATGCATGGAATAGATTAGTCCAAGATATGCCCACTATCCTTATCTAATGCCAAAGAGATTTTTCATGCAAGACATAAGACAAAAGGATATTATTTGAAGGCTACATTATCTTTTGATATCTCAAGTTGGACTTTTGTGATGTGGGAGTTGATATCCTGTCCTATTTTCAACACCAATCTCTTGGATTTTGATGAATTTTACTATATAAGTTGGCTTTTTAACCTTGAAATGAGCCCTCTTTTGATAAGACCAAACTTTGTTAAGGTTGAGTTTTGTAACATTTTTTGATAAATAGAAGAACTATTTTCAAATTCCAAGGGGCTGATATAACATATTTATGTCAGTGATTTGTATATGTGATAGAATTGTCTTCCTTGTCAAGTCATGATTCTTACCTAGTTATTAGTTGATCAGATTATGCAGGTCATGTTCTATGTTTGATGTCTTTTATCTAAAGTTATAGTAGATGTAAGTGGTTGGTTAGTGCCTCAAATTAGGCTTATTCCATCATTTCCCTCAAGCTTTGATTACTAGATAAAACCTTTGCATGAAATCCTGATGCATATGAGTCAATTAGAGTTAAAGATTCAGTCTTTTCTTGTCTAATCAATGTTTTAGAAGCTCAAATTGAGTGGATAAACCAAAATATAGGTGTATCACCATAATTATATAGGATCTCCTTTCAATTTTATTTCTTACCTTTTTCATCTTCCCTTTTCCTAGAAATTTGTATCATAGAGTAGAGATCCTAATCAATACACCAAATGGATCTAGCCCTTTGAATCTATAGATTTAATACTCTTATAATGCCACCCATAGACTAGGATCATTTCCATGTTTCAATATACTATGAAGGCCTGAAATTACCTTCACAAGGGTGCGAGTCTGATTGATAACAATAAGGTTTGCTCAAGACATCTCAATTCTTCAAGTTCTAAGATATTTTTTGCCTCTAAAGACTCAATATAAGCTGGTTACTACTATCCTAGACATAATAGATTCTTTTAAAAGTGATAAATCATATATCTCTTTATGGGATGCCCTCCATATGCCTTGCCAAAAATAATTTTTACAAAAATAGTTGTCCATTATCCCAAATAGTCCTTCACCTTTAAGTCAAAGTCATAGTCATGTTGTCTTTGAAAATTTTACTAATACTATTATTGAACCATGTACTAGAGCTGATAATCCTCCACTATTTTACCTCAATCTCATAGTGATTGATAAATTGGCACACAATTGTATAGTTGATAGTGAAGATTTTACTTCAGTCATGCCTAAAGTTGTAGCTGATAGCTAGGCTTAAAATATGAACCTCATATAAAGGGAGTGATCCAAATATATGGTACACCTTCTAAGACAATATGTCTAATAAAAAAATTCAAGGTCTTCTTGCGTGATTGTCCTAGATTTCCTATCTTCTAAGACATAGTTGTTATTGACCTCCCTAGCCGCTTTGTAATATGCCTTTCAAGAGACTTTATAGCCAAGATAGGTGTCTATCTCTCAATTTATTTGTACTTATCAAAATTTAGGACAAGCTATGGAACCAAGGTAACCATTTTAACTTACCCTCTTTCAAGGTTTCATATTAATCCTTACATTCAAACAAGTTCTAACTTGAATTATGTTATCCATGAAAAGGAAGAGCTTGATGTGGATGATGGATCTTCTAATATTGAGTGAATTTTTGATTTATTACTGGATGAGTATGGTGTAGATGCATATGAGCATGATCCTTGTGCATACTTTGAAAAAATTGACCTTAGGACTTATATCATGCATGAAGAGCCATTTGAAAGAGCTAAGATACGTGTCAAATATTTTCATGCTGCTAAAAGTAACTACATGATTCATGAGTATGATGATGATAG
The DNA here is from genome assembly GCA_037957365.1 of Torreya grandis. Classification (NCBI taxonomy): domain Eukaryota; kingdom Viridiplantae; phylum Streptophyta; class Pinopsida; order Cupressales; family Taxaceae; genus Torreya; species Torreya grandis. The sequence continues at coordinate 358,314 of JARHVA010008848.1, forward strand.
GTTGATGATTCAAATTAAAAAACATAATGTGAATAATGATGTCTTTATCCTTTTTATTGATGAATATGATTTTGAGGATGACACTCTTGAGATAGATGAGAATGACTTATGGTAAAGTTTTGATGTCATATGTCAAGAGTTTGATCAGCTTGGTAATGCTAAATCCCCTCTCAAGAAGTATACATTTTATTTGGTTAATGCCTCTAAAAGAAATGATGTTGAGTGTCTCAATGAGCATGAAGATAAGTTTCATGTTGTGAATTAAGAACTATGGAGAAAATTCAATGTCATATGCAAAGAATTTGACAATATTGGTAAGTCTCCTTTTTCTCCAAGAGATTTCATATCTAAAATTGAGATTGATAATGAGGGTAATGATCATGTTATCAATTTTCCTTTAAAACATGAAGGTAAATGTATTTCTACTGATTAGAGGCCTATAGTCATGAAAGAGTTTGATGTAGTTTCTATGTAAGAAGCTGTGAACATAGATAATGAGATCAAGGTATATTTTATTTTTCCTAAAGAATATATAGGACATCCACCTAAAGTTTGAACATATGAAAAAGTGTTGGGATCATGAAAGAGAATATATTGATACTCCCAAACATCAAGCACATTCTATCCTAGAAAAGGAAAAGGTTGAGAAGACTGTCACATACTGCAATCTATAATTTTTTGGAAAGCATACAATGGATATGATAGAGATAATAGTAGTTAGATCTCCAATAAAGGTCCTTAGAGAGTAAGATATATCACTCATGAAAGTTTCAAACAATTCACTTTCAGGCCTAAGGAGATTCAAAGGTGGTAGGTTTCTTGATCACCTACATTTTCAAGTGATTGGTGATGAGCATGATCCTCATTTTAGGTTGAATTCATGGAGTGACAAAGATATAAGGGGGATTGTCTTTGATCTTGGTTGAGGTATGATCAAATGTTTCACATCAAGGGTGAGATTTGTAAATAGTAAAAAAAGTGTGTGCATTTTATTTTAGTTATGTTGTGTTCCATAAGTATTCTAATTGAACACATGTGCATTTAATTTGAGTGTGTCTTATTTAGAGTGACTTTCCTTATGTTTTGTGTGTTATAAAAGGAAATTTCTATGTCAATATGGTGTATAGGTGACTCCATATTCTAATGGATAGAATTAATCAACTAGTCATGACTTAGTAATCATACCACCCCTAGGAAATACCAAGAATGTTTACCATTCTTGACCACAAAGTAAAGAATGGGTCAACCCTCTATAGTCAAAAACTTATAATGTCATAAGGTGTTAAATATTCTATTTAATGTCATTTCATATGTTGTATCCTTGTTCATGGTCTATTTAAGTCTTTATGTCATTTTGAGTCATTTAGTGGTCATTTTAGAGTCATATATGAAAGCAATAGGTTTACTTGGTGTTCAAGAATTCAAAGACATGAAGGAGGTTCACACAAAGCATAAATGGTTTATAAAAGCCTTGGTAGGTGCAAAAATCATTTCATACATTTCCATGCACAAACAACTGAGTGATCAAGAGCCCTTTAAATGACAAGAATGGACTGAAATAGCCTATTTGCCATGTATGCATAGTTATCTACCATAAATAGGAACCTATAGGTACTATGGAGAAGATCATAACATTAAAAAAGAGTAATATATTGGATTCAATCAATTTATGGTTGAAATAACTTATTTGAAGAAGATGAGGATGTTCAAGATGAATCATAAGGCTAGAGTGGGGAACGTCAAATTTAAGTCATTAGAATTAGCCATTTGGACTCAAAGAAATATAACTATGGAGTTCAAAAGCCTTCCAACTACAAAGTGTTGAATCCTCACTCAATCAAGATCAAAGATAAATGGAGCATGAGTGATAATGAAGTTAATAATTCAAAGACCTTGGATCAAGATTGATGGTGCATATGTTTATCTACAAAATCTGATCAAATATCTATATTAAATATTGGAGTGAATGAGTCAAGATAAAGGATCGATGGTGTGAGTTTGATCACATAGATCAAAGATTAATGGTGCATGTTAGATCACACATATCAAATATCAATGGTGTGTGTTTGATCACATAATTCAAATATCAATGGTGTATGGTTGATCATATAAATCAAAAATCAATGGTACGCATTCAACTACATAGATGGGGATCAATGATGTACATGAGGTCAATAAGTTAATGAGACTAGATTACATATAGGGATACCAAATGGCATAAGCATGCTTGATCATATGGATATTGGAAGAAGGGTCCATAAAGGGCATGTGGGTCTGGCAAGTGTCATAATATCTCATGTAGATCAAATATCAATAGCCAAAATTTAAAGTCAAGGCTAGGAGACTCTTGAGGATATCAATGGATTAAATTTGAACAAGTTATAGGGGGCATGAGATGAAGACACATGTCAAGAGTGAAAAATACATATTTAAAAATTAAATGAGAAACATGGAAAGGAAATAACACATAGGTAGATAGGTAAATTCAAAATATTTTATGGAAAATCAAATACTTCAGATTCATATACCACCATTAAAGCTCAATCAGGATCATCTCATAAACCTTTCAGTCCTAAGAAAGCACATACAGTAAATGGGTATGGAAATACCCTTGATATACCATCCATAATAGTATTCTTGGATATAAATCAAAGATAAACATTAAATTCCAAGGATTATTGGATGACAAATGTGAAGAACAAGGTTTAAGCAACCAATGAATGACTGTAGATGGTGAATAAAAGTGTCTAAAAGATATCTAGAAGTCAGGAAAACATATTATAACTATCATAAAATGTTTTAAACCTATATAATATAGTACATATGTGTCAACTCTCCCTATTATAGTTTAAAAAAATATTGAAAGATAATCCTTGATGAAGGCAGGTTCACAAAGTCTAATTGAAGAGTATCTATACCATTTTGGAGAGTTTGTCATAATTTATATGGACACTTGTCTAAGGATAAATTTATGGCCTATTTCACACTATATTATCCTATAATATACCTATTTTTCATGCCTTTATATGTGGCATTGTGACCCTTGAACTTCTTTACTTCACTCTCTTCTCCTCTTTCTCTAATTCTATAAGTAGAAACCATTTTGGCTCTTGTAAAAAAATATACCACCCCATATATGTCAAACCACTACTAGAAACATTTTATTTTTAATTTAAAAATTAATCTAAGTCTTTTTTTGAGTCCATGAACAAATTTATAAGCGCACAAAGTGATTTATGGTGGAGTTAGTGATAATTCTCTATCATTTCTTCCCTTATCCTCTCATGTTTATGCAAAATTTCCTATTGTAAAAAGTCATATAGAGTGTATTCAAGTGTGTTATACTCATTTCAATTTTATTATTATTCTTAGAGTGTGAATTATACCCTCTAGTTCACTTGCCTTGTGTTTCTCTTATGCACATCACCTCTATATTGAAACACTCATGTTATAATCCTTTAGGACTTTGAAGCTAGTTTGTATACCTTGTTTCATTGTGATAGAAGTATGATGGTCATGTGTAAATAATATAATTATATAAAAATATTATATTATGTTAATTTTATGCATATTATAACTCTTTTTATCATAATAAAACATTAGTTGGGTGATAAACATGCAAAGATACATTCAGGGAGCTAGTCCTTAAATCTAGAGGCTCACTTCCACTATAGGTGCACCCACATACCTAGAATAATTCCAATTTTATAAAAATATAGATTAATCTTGAACACCCTATTATATCATGTAGTATTTTGTGACAATGTAGTAATTCAATGCATATTTTGATGTTTGTATTTTTATAACCCTTGAGTACCCTGTTTTGATCATACACAGTCAACGGAACACATGTATAAATCATTGCATGAATTTAGTTTTAATTTTGGGAAGGTTATTGAAGATTTATAAGAATATTATAGAGGTTTTAATAAGTAAAAATATATCCTAATCGTCATGAATGAATCGGAAAAAGCTCTCAGGTCTTCTTCGATAGTCAAACCCTATTACAAAGAAAAAACCTTCTATCTTGAATTCTATCCATCAAAACTCTTTGAGACTTCACATATAGTTACATGAATTTATTTTTAACATGATTAAATATTTTTTATGAGTTTTTAGACCATTTAAAAACCTATATATAGGATTGTGTATTAGTCTCTGTGTAGGTGTCCATTTAAAGAGATAGTAAGAGAAGGGTGGATTTACTTTGTTATTGGATTTTAAGACATGGTTTAGGAATTGAATCACATTTTTTAGTGTTTTATAACATTATGGAATCAATTTTTTATTTTTTATAATTCCATTTTAAGTTTAAACATATTTAGAGCCAATTAGGCTTGATTAGACCTATAAAAGCTAAAATAGAATTGAGTAACCTATTAAGAGATTTGAAATAAACCAATATAAAGGATTAGTTTCTCATTAGAAGGATTAAAAAAAGGATAGAATATAATCATAATATTATAAAAATGAAATTTAAGTTAAATATTCCTTGTTGAAGATGAGCAAGTTGATTCATAGTTTTGAGACAAACTAAACAAGGTTTAGTATATCAAGTGTCTATATCTTCAAAGAAGTGATTCTAAATGTTTTAAATGTAAGGATGATAAATAGTAATTTGATTAATATTTTAAATGGTTTTATTATAAAATACTAATTATGTTTGATTCTTGATCAAGCGGATAGGTTGTATCCATAGAAGGTCTTATCATGACATCTAGCAGATGTGTGCATACAGAGAGAACAAGAGGATCCATATGAAGGATCAAGTTGGTGAATGAGAGCCACTCCAGGTAAACTAGGGTATTGATATAAATAAGGAAATTTTATTAGTGATTTGAATTGATTGATCTTGGAGGATTAATATAATATAAATGCATTGTTAAATGGAAGAATTCAAAGTTTTAATTAAAATGGTCTGTAAACAATATTAAGTATAAAGGACCAAATTAGATAAACATTGATGAACTAATTGGTCTTGAGATACCAATCTATTAAGACTATTTAGATAATCATAGTGTGATTATATAGACCTATAGTATATTATGAGGCTAGTGTGAATAAAATTAAAATTAAGAAAAAGGTTATTGAATCAATAATAGATAATGGATAGTAATATAAAAAGTAATGAAAATGATCAACTAATCTCAAGGTTATAGTGAGTGGGTCCTAGGCCAAGTTATATAAATATAATCATAATTAGTCTTAGATGGTGAATACAAGTATGAAATTATCATCAAGTTTTATTATCATATCTTGGGAAATATCTTAAAAATTAAATCAAGTTGTGTATGAAGGTTGTATTTTTAATGTAAGTAATAAGGAAGCCTATAGAAACTTGACATAGATTAAGAATAAAGAGGCACATAAAGGTTATTTGAAACCTTAATTTACAAAAATAGTAAAGAATTTAAGTGGAAAGAGGAATCCATAAAGCCGTAGAGTCTTGAAAGTGAAGAGAGAAATGGTATAATCTCAAGAGAGAGTCCAAGGAAAGGACTAGAGGTAATACCAAATGACTAAGCAATACGAAAGGGAAGCCTAGGTGAGGTATAATAAGAGATCAAGGTGAAATAGAATTTATGAGAGATAAAATATGATGAATGTCTTAAATAAATATAAATTCCACAAAAATATGGAGAAATAATAGGTTAATAAAATAGATTTAGATATGGAAAGAGAAATAGCTAAGATAAGGTTGATTTTGGTAGGTATAGAGCAAGTCTTAAAGAAATCAAGGCATATACTCTTTGTAAGAATCAAAAACATGATTTAGTGGCCTCTCAAAGAGACCATTGACAAGAAGAAAAGGTATAAATAAATTATCTAGTTAATATGGTATCTAAATATGCTAGAAAAACAACATAAGAGGGAAAGGAAAGAGGTATGCAAGCCTCAAAGTTTTATATCTGATAATTTCTTTTTATGTGTTTTTGAAGGTAAGAAGAAAGATGGATACAATCCCACTTTGAGGGATTAAATTCAAAAGATACCAAGGAATATAAGATATTGATGGAAAAATAGAAACATGAATAACATGATTATATGTAAGACTAAGTATACATAGAACATGAATAAGTAAAAATATGCTACCCATAAGAAGGAGAGATGCTTGGTAGAGAACTTGAATAACCTTAATGGCATCAAATTTTTGTCTCTAACATTGATTTTGATGATTAAAATGCATATTTACAAGAAGATGATGATGTATTTTACAAGGAGATAATTAAAATATTAGATAAAGTCATATAAGAAAAGATTCAAGTTGAATCACCCCATAAAGTTCTTGTATAATTAGATAAAGAGAAAGAAAAGGTGTCTAATTTGGCACTAAATAAAGATGAAGCTAAAAAAAAATATGGTACAAGTTTTAGTACCTTGTGAAATGGAAGACAAAGCTAAAAATTAAGAAATGATAGAGTATACTACAGAAGAAGAACTGATGTGGCAACATATCATGGAAGGATCAAAAGACTTGGACCTCATAAGAGATGCATAAGTAATGAAGGAAGCTAAATTGTAGTTATGGAATATCTTAATTCAAGAAGACAATGAACCAAGAATAGAATAAATAGTACTAAAAAGTTAAGATAAAAGAGTACAAAGATAAAAATAATTGGATAGGCAATACTACCTCAAATTTTTACAACTAACTATGATTATAGTTTTATATGTCCAAGCATAAAAGAGAATGAAGGCAATGACATGGAGTCTTTTTCATTGAGATTCAACAAGGAGGATGAAGAAGAGATTGAGTCACTTAGTATTATAAATTATTAAGAATCAAACAAGAAAAATTAATGAAGGCAATATCAAATCAAGGCAAAGAAGAAAATGAGAAATTAGAAGAGCAAGAAGATGAATACAACATTCTATTTGAGTAAGAGCTCAAATATTTTCCCACTAGGGGAGTCCGATGCAAAAACATTAGGATGTGGCTTATGTTTATGATGTATATATCATAGTTTTTTACCTTTTTAATGATGTAAGAGTGTATTAAGATGTCTATAAGATACATTAATAAGTATCATATGCTTTAATTTCCTTTTCATAGGTCAATTTAGCAATAGTTTAGGTTTTCCCTCTAAAAGGGGAAAGTTTGAATATTTGAATTGCTTGTGAATATTTTTAAAAGTTATGACAAGGTTAAGGTGTTATAAATTTATAGAAAGGGTCCATAAAGACTAATAACATGTTTTAAATTTCCTTTTGACCTCTATTAATGGCAAAACTATTTCAAGTCCTATCTCATATGTTGGAAGGAGTTAAAGAAAGCATGTTAGTTAGAGAAAAGGGCTAAGACAAAAGTTTTTGATCTATTTTAAGACTTAAAATATAGATACCTATTATTACATAGAGATGAGTTTGAATAGATTAAATAAATGAGGATGTGTGTAGGTGGGAAGAGGAGTAAGTTAGTGAGTGGTAAAATGAGGATAAAAGAAGGCCTCTAGGCTTGTGTTATAAATAAGACTATGCAAAGTGATTAACAAAGTAAGCTTATTTGGAGTTGAAGGTATGTATTTTAGAATATAAGTACATATTACCATGTTTTAATCTTTATTACATATGTTTATTATGATTTTGAAGTGAATTTGTATTGATAAAGTATGAGAAAATATTTGATGAAGTCTTCCATCAAGATCATAGAGGTTTGTGTGTAATTTAGGTTATTTATAATATGAATACAAAGTATTTTTAGTTGTATACAATGATTATTAATGTCTTAAATCTTTAGGAACAAGGACTCAATGTTTTTAGTAGTAATTCAATGCATATTTTTATGTTTGTATCTTTATAACCCTTAAGTACCCTATTTTGAGAAAACACAGTCAAACACAATCAACAGAACACATGTATAAATGATTATATGAATTCAGTTTTTAGTTTATAAATGTTAGTGAAGGTTTATAAGAATCTTATAGAGGTGATAATAAATATAAATTGATCCAAAGCTTCATAAATGAATCTTAAGAAGCTCTCAAGGCTTTTTCTAACAATCAAACCCTAATACAAAGAAAAATCTCCTCTATCTTGAATTCTATAGAATCAAAAGTCATTAAATATTCATATATAGTTGAATGAATTTATTTTGAACATGATTTAAGCATTTTATGTGTTTTAAGGCCCTTTAAAAAAATATATAGAGGATTGTGTGTTATTCTAACTATAGGTGTCCATTTAAAGTGACGGTGAGAGAAGGGTGAGTTTCCTTTGTCATTGGGTTTTAAGATATGTTTTAGGAATTTAATAACATTTTTTATTATCTAATAAACTTGTAAAATTAATTTTTAAGTTTTTATAAGGCCAATTTTAATTTTATACATATTCAAATTCAAGGAGGCCTGGATAGAAATTTAAAAGCTAAAATAGAGTTGAGTAACCTATTGAGAGATTTGAAAGAAACCAATATACAAGATTGGTTTCTCATTATAAGGAGTAAATAGAAGATAAAATATAATCATAAGATTATAAAAATGAGCTTTAAGGTAAATATTCCTTTTTGAAGACCAACAAGCCTATTCACTATTTTGAGATAGACTAAACAGGTTTAGTATATCAAGGGTCTATATCTTCATAGAAATGATTCTAAATGGTTTAAATTTAAGGATGATATATAGTAATATTAGTATTATTATAAGTTTTTATATGATAAAACACTAATAAGGATTGTTGCTTGAGCAAGCATACATGGTATATCCATAAAAGGTCCTATAATAACATTTGGAAAACATGTACATATAAAGAGACCAAGAGGATCCATATGAAGGATAAAGTTGGTAAATGAGAGTCAAGCTAGGTAAAAAAAGGTATTGATATAAATAAAGAGATTTCATTATTAGTTTTAACCAATTTATATTGGAATATTAATATAATGGAAATGAAGTCCTAAAATGAAAGAGTTCCAAGTTTGAATTAAAATGGTTTATAAATAGTCTTAAGTATAGAGGACCAAATTAGATAAAGAAACATTTATGAATTGATTGGTCTTATGAGACCATTCTAAGAATGTAAAAATATTTTGATAAGCATAGTGTGATTATAAAGTCCTATAGTATATTTGTGAGGATAGTGTGAATTAGATTACAATTAAGAAAATGATATTTGAATCAAGAATAGCTAATGGAAAATAATAGAAAAAGTAATGAAATTGATAAAATGATCTCAAGGTTATAGTGAGTGGGTCTTAGGCCAAGTTGTATTAATATAAGAAGAATTAGTCCTGGTGGTGAATACAAGTATGAGCCTATCATCAACTATCAATGAAAAAGTAGAAATATTATAACATATCATCAAATTTACACTACTCTTCCTAAATAATTAAAATCCTTTGTGAACTAGGAAATTGATGATGAAGTGGAGATTAGTATTGTGTTAGTCCCAAAATGAAATTTTTTTGATAAAAACACACTAACTAGCATACATCTCTAGGTCTAGTTATTAGGGAGAGCTTAGTTAACAACACACAAATGAGAAGCACAACTAAAAAGTAAGGAAAAATAAGAATCCTTCACCTGATTTGGATGCTACAAATTTTTTATTATAGTAACTTGTTCAGGTTTTGCTCATGAAGTCTGCATCAATGGAAGATTGACTACCTCCATCTCTTCTTGGCACCTTGCTTGGCTTTGGCTTCAATATTTGGCATCATAACTTTGGCATGTGAGAGCTTTTTGGAATCAATTTGGCATGGTAACTTTGCACAAGTTAAGATTTTTGGAATCAATTTGGCATGGTAAAATTTCACAAATTAAGCTTAAAATTCATGTGGCAAGGCCTCCTATTTATAGATTTTTGCAAATGGCTAGAATCAACCTGAATTTTCCATCTCAAGATTGAGATGTGTGGCTAAGGATTAATCCAATTATGTAATTAAACATACATAAATAGGCTCATAAATATTTTGGATAGAGGGGAATTTAAGAGGCATGAGAGGTATTGATGAGCCATGAGAGGGGCTAACCTTGATATTTTATACATTTATGGCCTAGGGATGTATTCCTAAAAAAATGATGTCACCTGATGATGCATATAGTAAATATTCATTTCTAAAAACAAGTATTAAATTTTTTTCCATGGAATTATTAGTTAGGATATAATTTGGTTTAATTAGATTTGAAGTATGATCAAGCACTTTGTGCACAAATTGCTCAAATTGATTAGAATACATTGTTATTGGTCTAAAATTTGGTTGGATTAGAATTGGAAGTTAATGAGAGATGCATTATATTTGTTATATCATTTAGGATGATGTCAAAATTAAATAACAAAGGCACATGTCTTGTGTAAGAGATTTGATAAAAAAGAGAAATCTAGAGCACCCAGATGTGAAAATTTCATTTTGATTCGAAATGATTTGATCAAAGTTAGCTGGCCCATAAATTGTATTTCCCTATTTAATGATACCTTGGAAAAAATAGACCCTTGAATATAATAATTTAAACTCTTTTGTTGCATTTTATTTTTCTTAGGCCAAATTGTAAATTTTGGTAAGAATTGGTCAAAATCTTGGTTGATGGTCATTGGCTGCTAGATTTAGGTGTCTATAATTTTCCCTTATTTGGGAAGATGTTTCAAACTATAGGAAAAGAAATGTCTTCTCAAATAATTATAGATGGCCTATATGCCAAAAGGAAGATGTTGAAGAACAAATCTCTAAATGGTTTTGGGAAGCCTATGATGATGCCCCCTTGAGGGAGTGGCTATTACATTTGTTGATGGATGGTCCCTCTAAAAGAAGAAAGAAGAAAGGTGAATTAACCTATGTTTTAAATTAATCCAAATGAGAAAATGATTTCATGCATTGATTTAAAAAGATTACTAATTTTCCCAAAGGTGTTTATAATCAGGAATAAATGTCAAAATAATGATTTTCCCATAGGTGGTTATTATAATCATTAAGAGGACATGGATTGGTTAAAGATGATTATGCCCTAGTTATGGAATATTAGTGAGCATAACTAAAATATAGACCCTATTGAACATACTAAATATGAGTAGGCACAAAGTGATGAATAGAGGAATAAGATTTGATCAATAGAAAAGATTTAGTTGTACCTACCAATGAGGATATGCTAATCCTTATTAAAAATAATACAAATAGAATGATCAATGGGTTGATTTGATCAAGGGTAGAAGGATTTTCCAAGGTTCCAAGGAGAAAATTATGTGGCTCCATTGATTATATACCTCTTGAAGCTGATTTTTGTTGTAGCATGTGATGGTAGGCATCATGATAGAACACCATGAAGACTTGGCTAAAATATGCATAAGGAATGAATTTTGATCTAATAAACACTAAAAAATAATTCGCCAATGATAAAAACCATGACGATAATGTTGATGTATGAATATGGATGGACTCAAGAATAATGTGTGCAAGGAATCACCCAATGAACACATAGAGACCAATTCAAGGCAACAGTGCTAAAAGTAAATAAATAGGCAAGAAAACAAACATAAAGAACACAAAAAAATAAAAAAAATTAAATAAATAAAAATATAGAAATCCTAAAAATCAAAGAAAAATAAAGCATCCTAACAATGACTTTGCCCTGGTAGGGTAGATCAAGGATAATTGACTAGGCTTAGATATGGCAAATGTTTTTCAAATTTTGAGGTATCTCAAGTCATTAGAGAATGATAAAACACTAAATGGTTCAATCTCATAAAATGGTGAGAACATGGCATAGGTTGCTCACAAAATGGTAAGAGCGTATGGAAAGGGAGACTGAGGTGACCTCAACATGAATTGAGCATGGCACACATAGTCCTAAAATGACCTCATGTCATAATAATTATGACCAAATAAAAGGCAAGGAAAAACCAACTAAGTCCCAACAAGTCTCAAATTTGAGAAATGGCTAGTCAAATGAAAACAATGATGGCAAGGTGATGCAACAATGCATGATAAACAAGTGTTACCCCTAGTTTTCCCATAGGCAATTATAATTAGGATATAATGGAATAAGTCAATGATACTAATTTTCCCATAGGTGGTTATAATTAGTAACAAGACTGGTGAGACATGGACTTGTCCATAGGTAGTTATAATTAGGCTCACATAAAAAAACTTGATACAGGGTGGAAAATGAAAGATATCTTGCCAGATTAACTATCACACTAATTTCATAGACTATCATTGTAAGCATGGATTTGATGGATTGTTGAAACTTGATCATAACCCTTTCACAAAAGGTATGGGAAGAACCAAATGAATCAAGATCAAAACTATATTAGGTATGATGACTAAAAATAGGCTTTGGTCTAGATAGGCATGGAATGATAGGATGGTATGGTTTTACATAGGATAATGATGGTTTTTAATAGATTGGATAAAATGGTAATAGGGTTTCCCCCAAGTGATAAGGTGATTAGCTCAGATATGTAACAATAGCAATGGCATGGCAATGAAATGGTATGGAACATGTTTTTGGCCTAGGTGTGATAAATGACTTATGATTCTATTGTTCCTACTAAAGTGGAGATATACATCTTTATCAACAAATGATACAAATAAAATAATCAATCATTTTAATTGCTAGCCCACACCTCATCTAAATAATTTCTCTGTCAAGAACTCAATGTAGATTTGGTTATCAAGAATGCTTTTATGATTTTAATTGTTCATTAATTTTGATTCCTTCAAGCATCAAGACAAGGTATCTTTGTAGCCTCTACAAAGGAAAGTGTGGTTGTGGATGGTAAATAGGGATAAGGAATGGATGATAGGTTTGTTTTTGAAATGGAATGGTTGATGATAATGGAATGTGTAATGGTGGGGAAAAAATGAAGATAAGGACTTTTAGTCACACATAATGTTACTGATACTAGATTCAACATAAATTTGGTTGTGGTGGGGCTGAGGACTTGTTCTCCCAATAGTATCACCAAATTTTTTTGTTTTTTAATTTTTAGAGTAGCTACTATATGATTAGGTTGTAGATTGGAAGCTATTTCTATTTGATCTTTGATATTATCTTCATCAAGTATTGAAAAACGTTTTTGCTAAGCTATTGACACCTAAAAGAGGTTTTCACCAATAAAGTTGTATTTATTATCTTTTAGCACCTCTGATAAGGTTTCACTAAGAGATATTGGCTCTTGAACTTGACTATCTTCTAGTGCTTCCAAAAAATTTTCACTAAAATATGTTGAGTTTGAACTTTGTATGTCCCCTAGTGCCTTTAAAAAGGTTTCACTAGGAGAATGTTCTTCGATTACATGAATTTGGTCTTGACATCCTTTATCTTCTTTAACTTCTATGTCTCCATGGATGTATTTCAACAAAGTGTGATTCTATCAATCCTAATCGACACTTGTGGAAGATGAAATGTCAATAATATGGCTATGTTGGTTGATGGTAATGGCCTAAGGAATGGTAATGGAATGGTGAGAGGTTGCACAATCCTTATATAATATACTCAAATAAATTATGTCAATTCTAAATTTCCCATCCTAAAAAACCATGTAAGGATCATAAATTTATTCATATTGATTTGCTAGGCATGTATAACCAATATTGTAACAGTCATGAACATATTATTCTTCTAAATATAATTTTGACTCAAGGGACTCTGAATCCAATGTTGAGACTAATGTTGATTTTGATTTTGATGATAAATCTAATGTGAGTTCAAGAATAAAACTTGAATCTAATTCTAATTCTTCATCTGATAGGTACTCTATTACAATGATGTCTTTTTGAATATTTTTTATTAGACAAGTAATAGCCTATGATGGCATAATGGGATCTACAAAAATTGGTTTGTCAAAGTGGGACTCCTCTAGGATTGAAAAAATGTCAAGATACAACTCTTTATAGATTAGCTTGTCAATAGGAGGCTCTTTAAAGATAGGTATATTATCAAGGTAATGATTTTTATAGAGGCAATGATAATCATTAAGAAATGACTCAACAAAGATTAGCTCATCAAAGTGAGACTCCTTGATAACTAGTATAAGATTGAACGGTTATTCATCACATGTTGACTTACCACAATTGGTTATTTCAATGAAAAAATCTTAGATTAGTTGGTTCTCTTGGTCTTGGTTTCCAATGTGTTGGAAAATACCAATTTTGAACATAGGTTGGTCTTAAAATGATTGGATCAGTTGAGGTTGGGATGGGATTGGTATTGGACAAGGAATAAATTATAGTTGGATAATGGTAGGGCATTATGGAGATTGATTTATCACATAATCCAAGGAAAAAGTCCTGAGATGGTAACAAAGGGGTGATATAGGGCTTGGTTATTTTCACAAGCTAAAGGACAAGCTCTTGGAATGATGAAGGAGCATTGTGTAACTTGATTACTTGCATAAGCCAAAGGATGAGGTCCTAGTAGAGAAATGGTATGCCTTAGATATTATGGAGATTGGTATCTTGTATAATAGAAAGGAGGATTTGGGGTAGTCGATGATCAGATAATAAAAGGATGTCATGGAACTTGATTGCTTGCACAAGCCAAAGAATCTATGTCCTCTTGATAAACCATATCATCTTAATCTTGAGTTTGTTCTTAAATATGTAATATGTACTAACTATTTTAAAGAGGGTATGGATTCATATCCCAAATAACATTATCTATAGTTGGATCTTAAAATTCCTCCTTACAAGATTCTTCATACCAATCAAGGTCTCGAGTTGGATCATAGGTTGGTTCATGACTTTATTCCCATGAATGATTATGATGAGGCAGATAGAAATCTATCTCACAAACCATATTATCATCATTGGGGTCTTGAATAAAGTCATAAAAGTCATTTTGTATGGCCATTTTATCATAAGTTGGATTATACATGACTCCACCATAGGTGTAGCTAGACATATTTGCATAAATGATGAAAGATCCAAAAACAAAAAGGCTTAGAGTTTTATAAACTTAAAAAAACTATGCCTAAATGACAAATGGTTCAAAACCTGGTCTAACTTGGTCAAAAGTGGATTTGTATATTCAAACAATGATTTGATCATGGAACTATATCTCTAAAATGGTTTGATCATGGCGCTGTATCTCCAAAATGGTTTGTTCTAAGACTTGGCATAAAAAAGTCTAACATCAAATGTCATACACATAAAAGGTTAAACATCTAAATAAAAAATAGCATGTCAAAGGTCTAGGTCAAAATGTTCTAATCAAGGTATAAACTAGGAAAGGGAAAAGAGTCGCTAGGTCTTTTCTCCAAATGTGGAGTCAAAAGCTAGGCTCAAATAGGCTATGTTAGGACTTTTAGCCAAATGGTGTCAAAAGATAGACTTGAAACAAAGGCATGATGTGATTTTAATTTAATCTAACAAGTTTGGAAATGGCTTTGACATAGACCTAGCACACAAAATCAATCATAAACATGATTAAGTAGCATAAGTTATAAGGAAAAAGGATTTTGGAGAAAGTTTGTGTTCTCCAAAATAAAGGCACAAACAATGATGAGGATAGGCTTTGAAAAAACAAACCATCAATACTTTTCAAATTTGGGTAATCAATTAACTAAATTTATGTAACCCAAAAGAGAAATATCTATGTATTAGCCCCATGAATTAAGGCTAAATATAAATCAATCAATTTTTGAATCCAAACTTCATAAGGTTAATTGAAAACTCAATGTTGAAAACTAGGATTTTACCAAACAAGCTAGACAAAATTAAATAGCATGACGACACATAAATGAGGTCAAATGGTTGATGTGACATGGTTTGAAACAAATGGTTTTTGGTGCAATGGTAAAAAAGTCTTGAAACAAATTGAGCAGTCTAATGGCATAAGCATGCTCGAATAATCTGACCAATGCTATGTTTCAAAGACTCAAAGGCAAAATGGTTTGACATGATTTGGGAAACATAATGCTACCCTCCTCAACTCAAATACATGGTTTACAAACAAACAAACAACTTTTAGTCTCTAAACACACCAAGAAAAAGAATTACCAAAATGAACTAAGTATAATCATCCAAATCCTATCAAGTGTATGACAACGTGGGGTTGGCTAAACTAGTAAGTTTTTGAACATTTCTAGGGAAATAAATTACACATTGACTTTCACATCAAATGATGCAAAATAAAATCATGGATTTTGGGTCTATAGCACTTAGATTATTATAAAAAGTTCTAGTCCTTTTTACAACTACTACATCCATCGCTTACTTAGTGTAGTGTGATGTCCAAAGTGCAACTACATCCAATGTGCAACTCCATCACTATAATGTGGTTTAACCACTCAAACCTTCTAATCCTAGTGAGAGTGGGTGAAGTCAATGTTGGGAGATGAAACCCCAAGTCAAATATTCCCTAAATAAATCATGGTAAGTAATGACATCCCCCTCATAATCCAAGATGTAATGAAATGAAAGACAAAAAAGGAAAGACTCTAAGGTCATTTTCAAGGTCACCCAAACTATGACAAGTTTTTGGGGAGTGCTTTAGATGACATTGTTTTTAAGCTTTGGACTAGGCTTCTTGGAATAAATATGGCTCTTTTGATTTTAAGAGTTCCCTAAAAGGAACACATGAAAGAGAATACACACACAAACCTTCATTTTTCCAAACAAGTTCTAATTTAAACAACTATTGAAAACAAAAATTGACAAGTGTGTTCAGTTTTAAAACCCAAATGAAAGATGAGGTGATGTTATTTTGACCCCTTGGTCTTAATTTATAACTTTTAAAGTCTAACTATCAAAAGCATTCACTTAAGCATCTAAAATTTTCATTAAGAACCAAAACAAGGTTTCTAATTCATTTTAAAGCATGCAAAATATGTCTAAATATAATGTTTTAACAAATTCAAAGTCTGCTGATTACCTATCTACCCTTAAGGCATCACCCAAAAATCAAATGTGTTAGATTAGAAACATTTAAATATATTTTTAATTTTTTGTGAAAAAACTATGCAAATTGAATCTAAACTAATATCAAATTCTAAAAATTTAGGAGAAAATACATGGTTTTAAAAAAATCATCAAAAAATGGAGTCCATATGATCCCAAACCAAGTATTTTAAAATGGCCTATTGGCTCTTGGGACTGTACTTTTTTTATAAAAAAAACATAGTGATCGATGATGGCTATACCTAACCATTTATTTTTTCACTTGTTTGTCGATGGTTGAAAATGACTATCAATGGTTTACTCAATCGTTGACTATTCCTTTGACCATCAATGGTTACCTGGGTAAACTTGCAACAAATAAAAATATCAAAACAAAGTTATAAAATCAAATTTCAAGAGTTTTAATAATCCAAATGAAGATTTTAAAATTGCATAATGATCTAATTCATGTGTGGGATGCATTTGGTCCCATCAAGCATGCCATTATGTGAACTAGGAATTTAATGATGAAGAGGAGATTAGTATTGTGTTAGTCCCAAAATGAAAACAAATTGACAAAAACACACTAAGCAACATACATCTTTAGGCCTAGTAACTATGGAAAGCTTAGTTAACAAAACACAAATGAGAAGCACAACTAAAAATTAAGGAAAAACAAGAATCCTTTACTTTCCTTAGATACTCCAAATGCTTTTTTGTAGTGGCTTTCTCAATTTGTGCTCATGAAGCCTGCATCAATGAAATCTTGACTACCTCCATCTCTCCTTGGCACCTTTCTTGGCTTTGGATTCAATATTTTGGCATCATAACTTTGGAATGTGAGAGATTTTTGGAATAAATTTGACATGGTAACTTTGCACAAATTAAGATTAAAATTCATGTGGAAAGGCCTCCTATATATAGATTTTTATAAATGGTTAAAATCAACCTAAACCATCCATCTCAAAATTGAGATGTGTGGCTAAGGGTTAATCCAGTTATGTAAAAAAAATCCATAAATAGGCTCATAAATATTTGGGATAGTGGTGCATTTAAGAGGCATGGGAGGCATTGATGAGGCATGGGATGGGTTAACCTTGATATTTTATGCATTTATGGCTTAGGGATGTCTTCCCAAGAAATGATGTCACCTAATGATGTAGATATTCAATATTAATTTCTAATAATAAGTATTCAATAAGTTTCCATGGAATTCTTAATTAAGCTCTAATTTGGTTTAATTAGCTCTTGAGCATTATTAAGCAGTTTGTGTACAAATTACTCAAATTGATCAGAATGCCTTGTTATTGTTCTAAAATTTGAATGTATTAGAATTGGAAGTCAATGTGAGATGCATTGGATCCATTATTCCATTTAGGATGATGTCAACACCAAATAACAAAAGCACATGTCTTGTGTAAGATATTTGACAAAAAAGAACAATCTAGAGCATCTAGGTGTGAAAATGTCATTTTGACTCAAAATGATCTTATCAAAGTTAGTTGGCCCATATATTGCATTGCCCCATTTAACAACACCTTGGTAAAAATCAGCACTTAAATATAATGATTTCAAATTTTTAATGCATTTTAGTGTTTTTAGGCCAAATTGTGCATTTTGGTAAGAATTGGTCAAAATCTTGGTTGATGGTCATTGGCGGCCAGATTTAGGTGTCTACATCCTTCACTATGGAACCAATTACACATGAGCATAATGCCATATCCAATTCAATTGCTTCATCTACTTATCTTTTTCACCCTCATCAAGCCATTCATGATTCACAAATTATCATCAATATACACAAATCACCATATTCATTACCAATAAAAAATGTTTATCTTATATTACATATTAGGGTTGTCATTATCAATAAATCCCATGGTACAAGCATTCATTGAATTTATCTAACATAACACATGTTCTCTCGATACTAACTCTTGTGAAAATATTATAATTAAAAAATAAGATTGAAAAAATGTACTATTATATGACATCATGTATAAGGTACCTTGATACATTATGTCACTCAAGATGAAGTTTCTTATCTTCTTGAATAATAATATGGGGGATTTTGTGGTACTCACTATATTAGACACACTACAACCTAAAAATGTTTATGCATGGGCTACTTTTAGTCCACATTCAAAAAATATGCTATCATATTTTATAAAATGTGTAATCCATGCCAAATTTATGATGATCTCATTAATTATCCTCCATCTAATATTAAAACATTATAATCACCTTGGTATTTTTATATGTGGGTATTAGATATCATTGGTAAATTACCTCACTCTCAAGATAATAATGTCTTCATCATAACGACCATCAGATATTTCACTAAGTGGGTTGAATATGATCATTTTTAATGTTATGGGTATCACTATATCCAAATTCATACTTAATCAAACCATTTTTTACTTTATAATTCCCCACACCATTATTTTTGATAATGGTGAGAATTTAAAAAATAAGGATATGAAATAATCATGTGAAAAATTCAAAATCACACATAAATTATCCACACCTTATCATCCTCAATGCAATGGCCAAATATATGCCATTAACACAATTCTAAATAAAATATTATAAATACAATTGAAATTATCATTATGACTAACATCTAAGGCTTTAACCTATACTTTGGCTTATCACACTAGCATTTTTACTACTACTAGGGAAAACCCTTTTTCCTTAGTATGCGACTCTAAATTTATCTTGCCTTTAGAATTTGAGCTACCTTCCTTACACATTTATCTTCACAATATAATCCCTGATGAAGAAATTCTTGAATCATGTATTCATACTTTAGACATTCTTCATGAATGTCATATGGGTTATTTACAACATAACTGCCAATATAAATCTAAAATTATCAAAAAACATAACACAAAGGTAAAATTATATTCTTTCAATATTAGTGCTTTAGTCCTTAAATTATGTTACATCCATGAAAAATAAGGAAAGTAATCCAAATAATGGTGGGTTATTAACCTTGTTAAAGACATTCTTGGTCCTAGTATGCATAGATTATAAACCAATGAAGGACATAATTTAAAATAACCAAATAATGCTCAATTTTTAAAACATACTTTTCTTAAATTTCCAATACTATTATTTTTATTAATGATAAACCCCCAAAAAATTGGTGTGGGGTCCATCTTGGGACATGGGTGTCATTTGGGTCCTCGAAGACATAATTATATAGTTGTGATACATAAAAAATCCCAACACAAAATAACATAATCACCACAGTCCTAAATAAATAAGAGCTACCAACTATGAGAGGATCCACAAATTATTACTACTCAAAATTTATTTAACATATTTTTGACCCTTGATCTTTTCAATAATTTAATTAGGGGGTAATTTAAATCCTCCCCATCATACCTCTAAGAGACAGGGCTATCTTTGAGATCCTGCACCCTAATGCTACAATCTTGTTGGATTCCTTGGGTCACTAGGAATGAATCCTTAAGGTGACCAAATGTAATAAAACATGGGTAAATTTATTTTTCCCTTTCAAACATAATTATCTGATTATAAGATCCCTGAGTGGACCTGAGATGAATAGATCTAGGAAGAGACTAATCCATTGAATCACATGCATTAAACTAGGTTGTGTTGAGGCCAACATACCACCTATTTATAAAAATTAGGGACCCTTGAGAAACCCTAAAAATTGATCCTAAAAACATGACATGTCTAGACCATTTGTAGAATTTGAAGATCATCTAATTAATTAAAAGTAATCTTGTTAATTTATCTTTCTATAATTTTGTCTAACATTTCTAATAAATGATCTTCATGTATTTAGTTGTAGGTTCCATGGTGTTCTTCTTGAGAAATTCACATTCTAAAACCCTTTAAAATCCCTTAGTTCAAATTTGAATACTAATGAGAACTAAATTGGTGGGAACCTTTAAAACCTATTTTGGACTTAAACATAATATTTATTTTTAAAGCTTTAAGTTGTGTTTTTCAACATGACTAAAATTTATCCTAACAAAATGCTTGGTCCTTTTTACTATTTCCCCCTTTAGTTATTTATATTTCTAACTGGGTCAATTATTCATTTTGTAGGGTCCCCTTGTAATATTTCTTAGCTTGGTCCTTTCCATTTATACCTTAGCCTAATGTTTTAATCCTAAGGCCCCATTATATTTATTAATATAAATGAGACCTTAGTCTTAACTCCTTAGCCTAAGCTCTTATTCCTCGAGTCTAATTTTATGTTAGCTTGATAAATGTCTTAGCCTAAATGTTTAAACCTAAGGAGATAACATATTTATTAATATGAGCAAAACCTTAGCTTTAACACTCTAAGCCTAAGTATTTACTCTAATTTTGAGTTCAAACATAAATTTATTGATACTCATAGATCTAACTATCCTTGATTTATCATGGCATTTGATCCAACAGAGAGAGAAATTCCCAAACTTTTACTTAAACATCATGCATCTTAAAAGATCTAAATATCCATGCTTCATCATGGGAAATAGATCCAATAGTGCAAAATACCTGACAAAGTTGTGCCCTTATCCTACATCTAATGGTTCTTACTTCATCATGGACTAAATATCAAGTAAAGTAAATCATAGTTGAAAGCTTAAATAATTATGAAAGTCACATAGGATCAACATATAACATCCTTACATTCGAAGATAGAAAGTGAATGGGTGCCACCTAACAGAAATAACCAATCATGAGCAAGCTCCTAGATCATGATCCTATGGCTCTTGCTTCCTCATAGATCATGATCCAATGGAGTGAATTAAGTTCAAGATCTTAAGAATCCCCATGGAGGTACTAAGTGGCACTCTCACATTGGGTTATAAGAAGTTGATGAGCTTAAAATTGACGTTCACATGACCATCAAATGACATTTATGAGGATGTTTTGATGTTAATGTGACCATCAACTTTAAGCCCATAAAATTAAAAGTTTCACTAGATTAAAATTGACATTCCCATGACCATCATTTAACATTTACAAGGACATATTTGACATCTATGAGATCATTAAATTTAAGCTAATGAATTATTCTACTCATGATCAAAATACACTCCAAAACATTGCTAAAAAGCTCATGAAATTCTTTGCAAATTACTAGAATCCCTCAAAAGATGCTCAAACACTGGAAATATTTTATCTCAAATATTAAAATGATCTTATGGTCTACGCATATGCAAAATAAACCTAGTCCAATTCTATACCTTAAGGTCCCCATTACATTTTATTCAAATATCATGAAACCTAAGCTATAGACTTGTATTAGGTCTTATTTTAAAGTATCTTTGTAATGTAGAACTTAGACCAAGTATTTTTAACTAAAGGTTTTAGTGTGTTTGTTAATGTAATAAAACCCTATTTTACATTAGACCATTATATAATTTTGAATGCTTTGAGAATATTTTATAGGCTTGACATAAATATTTTTAGCTCAAAGTGTACATTGTGTTTATTTAACACAGTGTAAACTTTGGCCTAAAATATTTAACCATGGTATCCTTTGTATAAATCAAGAAAACTTAGGCATAAATACTTTATCCTAAAGTTTATTTCATGTTTAATAAACATGAAATAAGCCTTAGCCTAAGAGATTTAAAGCTAAGTACCTACCTTAATAATATGCTAAATTAAATCTTTGGCATCTTTGTAGATCAATGGTTCATGCTTCATCATGGAAAGATGACCCAATGGTGTGAAGACTCTAAATAATTTTCAATGGAATCTTGAGAAGGCACATGAAGACACCAAGGGGCACAACCATGAGCTTTGGTATAGAAAGGAGTCAATCAAAAATAAGGACCCACATCATGATCAATGGTTCACAATCACTCATAAGATCGTCATCCAATGGTGAAAAATAAATAAGGCATTTTTTTATTACAATAGTTAGTGTTCAAAGACATTTATGACAAATGCCATGAAAGGTCCATAATATTACCACATAAGTAGAAATGGACAAAATAAAAGATCTTGTGTGCCCAGAAATACAAAGGTATAAATGCAAAGGTCCAAATCAAATCCTAAGAATGTATGAGTCCAAATCTAGATGAGCTAATACCATTAAAGACTTAAAACTATAAACCCTACATAAAATGTAACCTAAGTGAATTCAATTGGTTACAATTTTATCTGAAATAAGTTTAATTATGTTTTTGACCACAAAAGAGATACCATAAAGACCAATTTGCAACCCAAGGTAAACTAATTTATACATAGAACCCATGGCAATTTATAGACAAAAATGGAAGGAGGAGAAATAAATCTATCTTTCCATAGATAACAAATGCAGGATCTTTAAGGACACTGACCTAGATACTCAAACCCTAAATAATGGATGCAAGAATTGGTATAAACTCTTCTTCACCATTAAGGAGTTAAAATACATCATCAAAGAGGAATAGAAAATTACTATGATCAATAGGAAGCATTATGAACTAGTCACTATTCAGATGGTCATAATTCATTATGCTATTAAAAGCTTGAGGCACTTCATTGTATTGATGTGCTTGTTCTTATCTTTGTAGATTTTAGGATAGATAACTATTGGATCATCCTTTAATGAAATTCTAATAAGGTAGCTTACATTTCCCTTATGGTCTTCAAAAAATATTATAAGCTCCTAATTCCCCACATGAACCTACCCAAAATCAAGGAGTGGACCACCAAACATGACCTAGACAACATTGTTCGACCATGATCACTCCAACAGAACCATGTGTTTAGGGACCTTGATTGAGAGATCCTAATTGGATAATTCAAAGAAGGGACTAGGGTAATCATGACCCTATTGAACCAAGCATCAGGATCCCCTTCCACCACATATGTAAAAATGACTTGGGTTTCATATGTATATTTCATGATAGAAGAAAAAATTACCCATCTTATTGAAGAGCTAATTAGCATTCACCTATAGTGCCATTTTGCTACCATTAAGAGGAATACTGGTAGGTAATTCTACATGATGTCTTATTTACTTGATGCCCTACTTGTTTCCATCAACTTGCTTCCATAGGGTAGAACCACCATTTCTCATCATTACTCCAAACTACACATCTTCATTACAGGAACCTCATGTAATTTATTTGTGACTATGTATACCTAGCCCTGGTAGAGGCTACGATAGGCTTTCCCATGCCTAGGGTCTATCCACTAATCAAGAAATATGTAAAAATGATGGGGGACATATGGTCCTATTTAGACCACATAATTATCAAGATTGAGGAAAGCATGTCCTCACCCTATATATATATATATATATATATATATATATATATATATACTTAGTAAGCTAGCAGAACAAAAGATTCCTCTCAACTCATTAATGGAGTTGATGGAATTTGTAAGGAAAATAGGAACACTCTTCTCCATCCTTTCCATTTAATCATTAGAAGGACTGTATTACAAGATTGGAAGTAAGTAGAAATCATGTCCAAGCATAGGGACTCATTTGATTTTTAATTTGATGAGATCAAAATGTGAGATCCCAAGAACACATTAAGTGATTATTTAAAAGAGAAGTTGCCCAAACCTGTATATACACATCAACTTGGTGTTCATGACACCATCTACATTAGGGCAAGTAACTTTGAAGAAGTGTTAACCAAGATCATGGGCTATAATATAAATCTTTATCATAGGTTTAAAAATATGATAAGCTAGTAGGAGAGGCATGTTAAATGCATACTCTCTAATATCACTTTCTACCTAGATCATATCAGCCATCTTAGGAATAACCTCAAGTGAATTAGCCACAACCTTAAAGGTAGATTATGCAAGGGAAAGATGAACAATTCCATGGTAAGGAAAAGTTGGAAGAGAGGCTTAGGGAGGTACCCTCATCCTTAGCCTTGCCATAAAGGCCACCTAACCCAATTGAAGATATAGATATGATTACCTTATAATTAGATGAGATAGTTGAGGGTGCCCTCGAAGAACTTATAGATGTATATGTAATAGATGAAGAAGGGGAAAATTTTGAAAAA
Source organism: Torreya grandis (assembly GCA_037957365.1). Classification (NCBI taxonomy): domain Eukaryota; kingdom Viridiplantae; phylum Streptophyta; class Pinopsida; order Cupressales; family Taxaceae; genus Torreya; species Torreya grandis. The sequence continues at coordinate 383,115 of JARHVA010008848.1, forward strand.
ACTCAAATATAAGTAGGGGAGCCTAGAGAAGAGAAAGGAAAAGAGGTTAATCTTTATTTATTCCTAGTGTCTTATAGGGAGAAGAGGAAGGTAGAAATGGCATTGGTCTTGATTAGACCCAAAAGACCAAGGTTGACTCTCACACATCCCACTAGTGAGATTAAGCTATTCAGTGAAGAATTCCTCATTCATGGACCAGTCATCCTTGATTAGTTTATTTATGGTAAATTGAAAAAGATCCATTCTCTCTCCTATTCATGGGCCATAACAAAATATGCCAACATTGAAGTACATGATGACATTAAGCCATGGATTAGGGATATAATGAAGGAAGAGGAAGAAAGAAAAATAATGGCCACTAAAGGACTAGAGAGTAAAAGAATGGATGCTCTTAGAGTATTAAAAGCATAGGAATTGAGGTCCCAGAACCTCCTAAATTCATAGAGCCATTCACTGCTATCCAAATTAATCCAGAGATAGCTATATTGGAAAGGGTCACAACTAAGAAGGCCATGATGGGAGCTAAGGAGTTCACCTTTCATAAGGTGGGACCTTTTGTGGGCTTGACCCTAGTTGAAGGATAGAAGCTAAGAGAACATCCTATTCATGAGGAAGATGTTTAGAGCTTAATTAAGACTCAGTCAGCTCAAGCAAAGGCCAAGATCCAAGGGATGAAACAGGGAATCCATAATTTAGATAAGAAAAATTAGAACCTAGAGACTCAGGCCATTTTATTAGTGCTTAGTGCCATTATTGACATGTTTGAGGCTTCATTCTTTGATATGTATGATTATTTAAAGACAATAAAGTTGAAGTAAGATGACTTGAGCTAGCAAGGTGAAGTGGCTAAGGAATTGATGACATAATGGCAAGGGGATGAGACTAAAAAAGAGGCCTCATTAGCATTTTATTCAAGGATAGAATCCCTAAGTTTAAAACCATCATCATTGCCCACTTGAATTCCATATTGGTAATAATAGTACATAAAATTTAGAGTAAGTACATGGATAAAGAATCTGAATAGAATCCTAATATATGATAAAGAATCGATCATTAGGATTGAGTAGATCCTAGGCACCATATTGGTTAATCCTACCAAAACTATAGCCTTGGGGATCGTTGATGATGTAAAATATAAGCATAGAGTCACTTTAGTGATGAATGAAGTAAAAATCAAAATCTAGGGTAGATGAGGTAGTGATAATGGTAGGATTATAATCATGATCTTCAATGCTAAAGAAAATATTATAGAAGCTAAGAGTATAAAAGAGGATATGGCTAGGGATAATAAAGATCTAGATGACCTAGATGACCAAGAAGAATTCTACCTCATGAAGCTAGCTATGGACTAGGAGTTCATCAAAGATCAACATTAAAAGGCTATTAAGCTATTGTAGGATCAATAGGGAAGTCCCAAGGTAATGGGCCAACCTAATAGATAATATTCATTTTGTAAAAACAATGCAATATTTAAAATATGAATATTCTTTGTAAGGCATATGTTAGTATATTAGCATACTTCCCTTATGTTAGTCTAATTGTAAAACACAAGTGTATTCTAGAGATTTCTAAGGAAGAATAGTTGTCTTTATCTTTTGTACACCTATATATTCTAACTAACCAATATACAACCTAATATTTCTATAAAAGGCGTGTATCACCATCTTGTAAAGCAGAGATAATTTTGAGAAAGTTTTGTATACTTAGAGTATTTAATATAATCAAAGAGTTTTGTAAAGATTGTCCATATTTGATATATCAATTACTAACATAGTTTTTCCCTCAATTGGTAATTTTATGTCTTAAATTTGAATAACTTCTTTAAATTCTATGTTGCATTGTCTAATCATAGGGTTTCTAATTTGTGCATACTCTAGATTAGTTGTAGGATTTTAGATTTGATTCATTTCATTTTTCTCTATATTCAAATGTGCATATTGCTATTTGATTATGGTAGTAAATATTTAAAATTAACTCTAGTTATTACTTGTAATTCTTTACCTTATCCTTTGAAGTTTGCCTAGTATATAGAGAAAGCTGGGCTTAGGCTATTTTGTGTTATATATTAGTTTGAATGCATACTCATTTGCAATCAATGCTTTGTCATAATATTGGAGACTAGGAGAGGCCATCACTCATTTTATTTTCTACCTTACCTTTCTCTTTGTTCCCTTTTTTTACACCAAATCACTTTAGTTTAAACTTCATTATAAATATGCATCTATATTAATTTGTAGCTTAAGTTTGGATCATAATTCACTGAGTTAACATAGATCCTCTATAATTCACAAGGAATGGACCATGATGGCTTCCAACCATCACTTATTGTAAACTTTATAGAACACTCATACATATCTCTACCATTATTTCACCACATGTGACATCAAGTTGCCACAACCTGCTATTCATGCTTTTAATTCTTGGAATTCTAAAATAAGAAGTGTTTTTTGAACACTAAGAACATCTATGGTGCATTTAGAGACATTAACAAGCATTTTCATCAGTGCTAGAAGGAGGGCATCTCTGTGAATTCTTAAATCTTTATTAGTCTTAGCATGCTTTAAACTAAGATTAGTTTATATTTATGTTTTAAAGTAAATTCTTTACTTAGAAGTATAAATATCATTGATCTTTATGGTTTGTGGTGTATCTTTGTACTTCCTTAGATAAAGATTAAGGTTCTTTAAGATTTGATGCTCGGTTTTGGTAAAATTAACTTGAAATTTGAAAATTCATAGTATTTGAAATTAGGATGGCTTGTTTTGATCAAAGGCTAGCATATCTTTCCTAGATATAAGTTTATTTGGGCTTATAATTATAAATATAGATCATATTATCATAATTGGATACATCTTCGAGCTATTGTAGGCAAAGATCAACATCCTTTACTATTCTTCATGTAATATTTGTAAAATTAGCTTACTGTGAAGGTTTGATCCTTGTTCCTTATTAATATTATCCTAATACATCCTATTTCAAATAAGATATTCAAACATTAATCTATATTTGCCAAATATTTAAACTAGATCACACTCAGAACAAGGGAACCTTTACTTGAAATTGAGTTTCATAAAAAAGTCATGCATGAAAAAAGTAGATGTAGGAGATCCAAATATTTTACAACATTACCTCTTTAAGGTACCTTTGCCTTCAAACTTTGTATAGGTATGGCTTGATTTGGAGAGTCTTAAATTAATATCCTAGGTATGTTACATTATCTCCCATGTAACCTTGAGAAGTATTTGCCTACATTTAGACCAATTGGTATTACAATTGTTGAAGAGCATGTTAAGTCTTTTAAAGCTTCCTTAAGGTTGATAATTTTTTTTCATGAGGATGTGTCTTGTAGGTTATTCTGCTTTACCTTTAAGGATGCTGATTGTGAATGGTTCTTGAACTTGCTTGATAATTACATCACTAGTTAGGATGGTTTTACTGATGTTTTTATTGATCAATTTGGTAAGATTGCCAATCGTTGTGTTACTTACCATCAGTTCACCACCATTAGAAGAGATGAAAATGAGTCTATTAGGTCCTTTAATGATATATTTCATAAAATGTATAGTAGGACCATAGAACCCTATAATCTTGATGATGTCTTAGCTTTAGAAATTAACAAGGATGCAGTAGATCCCATGACCTTTGTATTTTTAAAGAGATCCATGCTAACTATAACTTCATTAGCCATGGCTTATTCTAAGTTAGTAACAATGAATGATTAGATGCAACACCAAGGATGAATTGCCTATTATATTCCAAACATTAACCCACACATGCTCATTTTGAACATCTTTCTAAATAACAACCAAAATATCCAGGCCTTAAATCAACTCCAAACTTAAATCAATTACTATTGAGTCATGTTACTTCTAATTATAACTTAGGATTCATAAATCATCATACTAATATATTCAATATAAATGATTAAAAGGATTTAATACCATCTACTAACAATAACTAGGTACATAATTCTAAGACTCTTAAAAATGAGAATGAATTTATCTTAAAAATGGTCCAAAAGTTGAGAATTGATTTTATCTAGCTAAAAAACCAACTTGGAAGTACTAATGAAAGATCTGGTAGGAACTTCTCATTAAAGGTATACTATGCCAAATAATAGATTTTATAATGAAAGTTTTTATAATAATAGGAATAATGAAACATCTTCTAAAAATAAGACCATGGAAATTAACCTTACTAATATTTCATTACCTAATTATTGTAGAGTGCATTATAAATCCAAACATGGTGAAATTGACTACATTGAGTTTTATAAAGATTTTGAAGCTTTCAAAGAATATTTGGGTACATTTTAAGTAGTCCTTAACAAGGAAAGTGGTGTAGGTACTTTTGGATCCAAATCATCTGATCAAGCCTTCATGGTAGATACTTTTGATTTCCCTTTTCAAGAAAAGAATGAACCTGATGAGATCCCTCAAGAGATCCAAGACTTTCAATAGTTCTTTAATAAGACATATCCCTTGAAGAATAGAGAGCAAAGACAACTCGTAAGTACCTTAATGTCTCCAAATAATTTTGGAACTTCTCAAGACACTTCTTCAAATAACACTATTGAGCTAGCCAAAGGGAGTAATTCTAAACCCAACATTGATATTCCTAGTTTTTTTAATAAAACTTGATATAATATAGTTGAAGATATGAATTAAAAAAGGATAACATCAATTTTCATGAACTTACACAAATTATAGAGCAAAGGGACCCCTTATTTGAATATTTATCCAAGAAATCCAACAAGCCACCCAAGGTTGACCATGCTAATGTGACTATACACAAGGTTAAGGTAGAATATCCTCCTTTCTTGTTGACTATTAGGATGTTTGTTAAGAACTTACATGATTGTTTGTTGGATTTTGGTTCTTATACCAACATCATGCCTTTAGGTATATATAAAAAAATTGGTTTGATCCTTATTAATTTTGATAGGGTTGTCACCCAATTAGATAAATCTAGAGTTAAAGTTGTTTGGGAACTTCTAAATGTTCATATCTAGCTAGCTTCTGAACCTAGAGTACAATAATTCATTTATATTTAGGTTTTTGATATACCTATTTATTATGGCATCTTGTTGAGTAGGGAGTGGATCAAGGTCTTGAATGGTTACATGTCCATAGATAGCTCACATTTATGACTACCTCAGAAAGGAGTTCCTAATCAAATCAGGGTTGAGAGAGAACCAAGGATGAAACACATGATAATGGAGTACAATGCTATGAATGAGAGGGTAAAAATAATTGACTCAAACTCAAGGTTTTTCACCCTAGAGACTGATAAGATATATGATCCTAAGAGTTCTCATGTTGTTCCTAGACTATATAAATTGAATTTTGATGGTGCTAGGTGTAAGGCTAGATCTAGAGTAGGTATTATCCTTACTAACCCCATTGGTAAGAAATACCATTCTTCATATAGAATCCAATTCCCTTTTACTAAAAATCTTGTTGAATATGAATACCTTATCCTAGATTTATAATTTATTATAAATAATATGGTCAAATAACTACTAGTTTATGGGGATGCATAACTATTAGTTAACCAAGTAAGAAGTAAGAAGTAAATACCAATGCAAGATCTCATATCTTAAGAGGTATAAGTTTAAAATTTGGGATTTGATTGAGTCCTTTGATGCTTTTAGCATTACCCCCATCCCAAGAGAATAAAACAAAGCTATTGATGAGTTGGCATCTATTGTAGCCAACCTCATGCCCAACCAAGATTCCCCCAATTTTAGCATTGAGTTTATCCCTTATCCTTTAGTGCTTGATAATGTTAACCATTTTCAAGTTTTTAGTGATGATCAACATATATTGGATTTCATGACCAATTTTGTATCATTTGATTCCCATATCAATAATGATACTAATGAAAATACATCTAAGGAGGACAAGTTTGATGGTAAAGTCATTTATTTGAATGACAACAAGATCCCTAAGGGGATGATTTCTTTAGAGAGACTGATTGATCTAGAAAAAATGGTTGAGGTTTCTACGATTACCAAGGTTAGTGGAAAGAACTATAATTTTGTTGATCTTGGTCTCCAAGATCAGCCTCAGTTAGTAAACATTGGAAAATCTTGCATAAACATTGAGAAAAAAAAATCTAAAGAGCTATTTTCCCAATATAGGGATGTCATAGCATGGTATTATGATGACTCACACCACCCCCCATAAATAAAAATGTAAACCATTCATGCAAAAATAGAGGCCTATAAACCCTATCTTAGAACCAATTAGTTTTAAAGAGGTTAAGAGACTACTAGATGCTTAGATAGTCTTCCCCATTAAGCATTCTACATGGGTGGCTAATTTGGTACCAATTAGGAAGAATAATGGTGAGATTAGGCTCTATATTGATTTTAGGAATTTAAACAAGGCATATAAGAAGGATAACTATCTTCTTCCCTCTCTTGAATAGGTTATACAAGTTATTTTAGGTTCATCTATGATGTCTTTTCTTGATGGTTTTTCAGGTTATAACCAGGTATTGGTTGACTAAGAAGATAGGATGAAGATAGCATTCACCACCAAGTGGGGAACCTTTACTTATAAGAGAATTCCCTTTGGGATAATAAATGTAAAAGATACATTTCAAATGGCCATGGACCATGCCTTCTAGGCCCTAATAGGTAAATGCATAATAATTTATATGGATGCTCTAATAGGTTTTTATAAAAATAGGGAAGATCACTTCATGTATTTATAGAAAGTGTTTGAAAGATACAAAAGGTATGGGATTTCCTTAAACCCTGAGAAAAGTATTTTCTATGTTATTGAAGGTAAGATATTAGGACATGTTATAACCAAGGATGAGATCTCTATAGATCCTAAAAGGGTAAAGGCTATATCCAAAATAGAACCTCCAAATAGTATAAAAGAGTTAGAGTCAATTTTTGGTAAGATAAACTTTGTAAGGAAAATTATTTTTGGGTTTGCAACGATTGTCAAGCCATTGAATGACATGTTGAAGAAGGATGCTAAGTTATCATGGAATGAAGAATCTAGAAAGGCATTCAATGACATGAGGGAGGCCATTAGCTAGTCTCTAGTCCTGATAAGTCTTGACTTTTCAAAGGAATTCTACCTCTATTCATTTACCTTTGCTCATACCATGGATATTGTATTGACTTAGAAAGTTGAGAGGTGTGATCACCCAATATATTTTATGAGCTATAATTTTAAGAATACTGAGTTAAACTATTCATTGATTGATAAATAGGCATATGCATTATTAAAGGTAATAAATAAATTTAGGCATTATATCCTTAGAAATAAGGTGGATGTTATTCTACTTGACCTTGACACAAAGCTTATGTTAAGCCAAAATGAACTCAAAGAATGCAGAGGTAAGTGGATGTCAATTTTACAAGAGTATGACATAGAAGTGAAAATAACAAAAATGGTAAGGTGCCAAGGTCTGATCTAGATGATTGCTAATACCAGCCCTAAGTTAAATATTATGCAAGTTGATCAATAGATATTTCAATCTAGTGAATGGTATGATTCTATTATTCATTTATTAGTTAATTATACCTATCCTATAGGACTGACAAGGGAGCAAAAGAGGGATCTAAGGCTCAAAGATACTCATTATCTAATTAAGAATGGAGTCTTATATAGGAATTTTTTTGAGGGAGTCTACCTTAGGTGTGTTTCAAAAGAGGAAGATGTTCAAATCATGAGTACCTTCCATGAGAAGTTTGGAAATAGACACCCATCAGGGAATACTACTGCACATAAGATTATTAAAGTTGGATACTATTAACTTTCTTCAAGGATGCTCAAAAGGATGTGAGAGAATGCCACTCTTCCTAGATTTTTAGCACCAAGGAGCCTAAGGCATTAATTCCTTTACAACTAGTCATGGTTGACAAACCACTTTCCCAATGGGGGTTAGGATTGTTAGGAGTAATCAACCTAAATTCATTTGAAGGTCACAAATTCATCTTTCCTACAATATATTACATTACAAGGTGGGTTGAAGTTGTAGCCACTAAACAATGCAGAATGGAGGAAGTGATTAACTTCATGGAGGAGAACATTTGTACTCTATTTGGAACTCCAATATCTCTAGTGTGTGATAATGGGTATACATTTTCATTCATATAGATGACTAAATGGGATTATGATAATGGTATATATCTAAAGTTTTCATCCAACCATTATCCTCAAGGGAATAGAGTTTCTGAGTCTACCAATAAAAAATTGATGAAATCAATCAAGAAATCTATTGAATACAAACCCAGGACTTAACACAAGTTATTTGGGTATGTGTTATAGGTAGATAGGATTAGCATTAAACAAGCCTTAAAAGCATCACATTTTCTATTGGTGTATGGCCAAGAACCAATCTTCCCTATCACTCTTAAGTTTCCCACACACAGATTCATGCAAGAATATATGGAAGAGGGTCAGGAATTAGTGAACTCAAGATTGATAGACGTAATTTAGATGGAAGATGAAAGGGAGAAATACTTTAATAATTTCAATAGGAATCATACCACAGTGAAAATATGGTTTGATAAAAGTTCAAAGATTAAGGTTTTCAGACAAGGGTACTTGGTTCTCCTTTGGGATAAGGCATCCGAGCCTAGAGGCAAACATGGAAAATTCACACCTTTGTGGATTGGACCATAAAAAATTATAGAAACACTAGGGAATAAATTTTTTTAACTCAAATATCTATAAGAAGTAGAGGTCAAATTACCCACCAATAGATAGTACCTCAAACACTACTTCTCTACTCCTCCTGAGGTATTTATGGAGTAAACTGTAAGATGGTTAGATTTAGTGTAGATAAGCCAATTAGTTTCTTTATGTTATTTCCTTCTTGTCCCTTATTTATATATAAGATGTATATATTTTTTTGCTTTCCATTTCTTCCTTTCTATCCTGATTTATATTATGTGTTTCTTTCTTGTTGCTTTATTCCTTGATTCCAATAAGTCCTTGTGGAAAATCTTGAGCTTAAAATTAGGTAGTTTACTTGAAAATCCCTAAACTTTAGAAATATATGTATGATCTTGATACATATTCTAACCATGGTTTAGGAATGTAAGCCTAATATTTTAATTTGAAGAGATTGGAAAGACTAATAAAAGAAGCCAATCATTTCATAAGAACTTAAGCATTATCTTGACCTAAAATTGGTTTTAAGAAGACTTACACTTGTAGGGTGAGATCTCAAGCTATTAAGGGATAACCATACTTTCACTTAATCAACATCCTTTCTTGGGATAATTGTTATATCAAAAAGTAATTTTTTGATGATCAAACACATGACCAAATCCTTGAAACCTGGTTACCTTGGTTCCCAACCTTGCTAAAAGCATAAAATTCCTAGAAAATACTAAAAATGAGAATGCAATGCAAAATCAAAAGATTTTAGGCATAGGTGATTCTAGTAATCTCCATCAAGGATATGGATGCCTAGATGATAGTGGTTAAGGGCTTGAGTAGAGATAAATGCATTTATATCAGGTTTATGGATGCCTGACTCGCAACAGAGCAATGCCCAAACCTTCCCTAAGCTAAAAGCATGGTTCTTAATGAACATATCTAATGCTATAAGTTAGTGTTAGTGATTAAGGACATAAAACTTGGAAGTTTTTTATTGAACCCCATGAAAAATAGTAAGTGGAATAAAAGCACACACATAAGATGGTTGTGTTGATATTTAACCCTAATTCTACAAATGCAAGGTTTGTTTCAACCATAATCTGATCTAGATAATGATATTTATCAAGTGGAGTGGATGACCCAATTATTTGTCTAATTCAGAGTCTCTAGGTTCTAACATATTATTATTTTCCCCCCATGAGTCACCAATTGTTGAGGCCAACATACCCCTTATTTCTAAAACATGGGGACCCTTGAGAAACCCTAAAAATTGATCCTAAAAACATGACATGTCTAGATCATTTATAGAATTTGAAGATCATCCACTTAATTAAAAGTAGGCTTGTTAATTTATCTTGCTTTAATTTTTTCTAACATCACTAATAAATGATCTTCATGTCTTGATTTTTAGGTTCCATAGTGCTCTTCCTGAGAAATTCACAATCCAAAAACACTGACAAAACCCCTAGTTCAAATTTGAATATTGGCAAGAACTAAACTAGTGGGAACCTTTAAAACCTATTTCAGACTTAGGCACAATTGTCATTTTTAAATATTTAAGTAATGTTTTTAACATGAATAAAATTTATCCTAAATAAAAATGCTTGGTCCTTTTTACTATTTCCCCCTTTAGTTCTTTATATTTTTAACTGGGTCCAATATTCATTTTATAGGGTCCCCTTATTATATTTCTTAGCTTGGTCCTTTTGATTTATACCTTAGCCTAACATTTTAATCCTAAAACCCCATTATATTTATTAATACAAATAAGACCTTAATCTTAACACCTTAGCCTAAGCTCTTATTCCCCAAGTCCAATTTTATGTTAGATTGATAAATTTTTTAGCCTAAAGGTTTAAACCTAAGGCCCCAATGTATTTATTAATATGGGAAAAACCTTAGCTTTAACACTCTAAGCCCAAGTTCTGATTTAACTTTATTACCTCTCACAAATTTGATGATCCTTGATTTATCATGGCATTTAATCCAATGGAGTGAGAAAGGCCTAAACTTTAACTTAAACAACATGCATCCTAAAAGATATAATGATCAGTGTTTCATCATGAGAAATAGATCTAATGGTGCAAAAGCCCTGACAAAGTTGTGCCTTTATCCTACATCCAATAATTCTCACTTCATCATAGATCAAATATTGGATGGAGTGAAGAATAGTTGAAAGGTCAAAGAATTATGAAAGGCCTATAAGATCAACACACAACATCCTTACATTCAAGGATTGAAAGCAAATGGGTCCCACCTAATAAAAACAAACAATCATTAGCAAGCTCCTAGATCATGATCATGTGGCTCTTACTTCATTTCAAATTATGATCTAATAGAGTGAATTAAGTCCAAGATCCTGGGAAACACCATGGAGGTGCCAAATGGAACTCTCACATTGGGTTATAGGAATTTTATGAGCTTAAAATTGATATTAGCATGATTGTCAAATGACTTCTGTGAGGATGTATTTGACATTTGTGACACCATCAACTTTAAGCCCATAAAATCAAAAGTTTCACTAGCTTAAAATTGACATTAGTGTGACCATCATTCGATGTCTGTAAGTACATATTTGATGTCTGTGAGATTTTCAAATTTAAGATAATGAATTATTATACTCAAGATCAAAATACACTCCAAATTTTTTCTATAAATCTCATGAATTGCTTTACATATGATTAAAATCCATCAAAAGATGCTAAAACACTAGAAATATTCAATATCAAATATTAAAATGGTCTTATGGTCTAAGTATACGTAAAATGAACCTAGTCTAATTCTATACCTTGAGGTCCCCATTGGATTTTGTTAAAATACCATGAGCTCTAAGCTATAGACTTATACTAGGTATTATTTTAAAGGATATTTACAATGTATAACTTAGACCAAGTGTTTCTAACAAAAGGTTTTAGTGTGTTTGTTAATGTAAGAAAACCCTATTTGACATTATAACAAAATATCATTTTTACCCCTATGAGAAAAACTCTATAGGCTTGAAATAAATATTTTTACCCCAAAGTTTACATTGTGTTTATTTAACATAGCGTAAATTTTGGCCTAAAATATTTAGTTGTGGTATCCTTTGTATAAATGCAAAAAACTTAGGCATAAACACTTTGGCCTAAAGTTTTTTTTTTGTGTTGAATAAACATGAAGTAAACCTTATCCTAAGAGGTTTAAACCTAATTACCTACCTTAATAATATTCTAACTTAAATCTTGGGTATATTTATAGATCAATGGTTTGTATTTCATTCTAGGAAGATGATCGAATGATGTGAATACCCTAAATACTTTTCAATGGATTCTTGAGATCCTAAAATCTCACCATTTGGACAATACTCATTCAAAAAATGATTGACATAGGGTACAAAGCACAAGAAGGCACATGAAAATACCAAGTGGCATAACTATTATGCTTGGTATAGAAAGGATCCAATCATAAACAAGGACTTGAATCATAATTAATGGTTTGTAGTCACTCATAAGATTCTCATCCAATAGTGTGAATTAAAAGATGACATTTTAAATGCCAATGGATAGTGCTCAAATACATTTATGAAAAAAATTGTGAATGGTCCAAATAATTGCCACATAAGCACCACAAAAATTAGAAATAGACAAAATAAAACATCTTATGTGCCTAAAAATGTGAAGGTATAAAGGAAAAGATCCAAATTAAAACCCAAGCATGTTTGAGCCAAAAGCTAGATGAGCTATCTCCATTAAATCCCTAAAACTTAAATCTTACATAAAAGGTAACCTAATTCAACTCAATTGATTACAATTTGATCTAAAATAAGCTTAATTATGTTTTTGAGCATAAAAGAGCTACCACAGAGACCAATCTACAACCTAGGGTAAACCAATTTGCAAGTAGAAGCCATGGAAACTCATAGAAAACAATGGAAGAAGGAGATATAACTCTATCTATCCATAGATAATGAAGGTAGGATCTTTAAAGACACTGATCTAGATACTATGGTACTAAAAAATGGATGCAATAATTGGTTTGAACTCTTCTTAACCATTGAGGAACTAAAACACATCACCAAGGAGGAATAGAGAAATATCATGGTTAGTAGGAAATATTATGACCTAGTCATTATTTAGATGATTGGACTTCATCATGTTATTTCCAAGCTTAAATTACTTCATTTTATTCATGTGCTTACTCCTATATTTCTATATTGTAGGATATATAATGAGTGGATCATCTATGAAGGAAATTATAATAAGGTAGCTTACATTTCCCTCGCGGCCTTCAAAAAATATTATAAGCTCCTAATTCCCCATGTAAACCTACCTAAAATCAAGGAGTGGACCACCAAATATGACCTAGACATAATATTTTAACCATGGTTTCTCCAAGGGAACCATCTATTCAGGGACCTTGAGGGAAAGATCCCAATTTTATAATTCAACGAAGGGATCAGGGTAATCATGACCCTATCAAATTGAGCATCAAGAGCACCTTCCACCATATATGTAAAGATGACCTATGTTTCATATATATATATTTCATGATAGAGGAAAAATTGACCCTTCCTATTGGATAACTAATTATCATTTACCTAGGGTGCTAGTTTGCTACTCTTAAGAGGAAGACTAACAGGCAATTCTACATGATGTCATATTTACTTGATACCCTACTTGCTTCCATCAACTTCCCCCACATCAAGAATTGGTCTCCATAGGGTAAAACCACCACTTCCCATTATTACTCCAAACTACACATCTTCAAATATAGGAACCATATGTAATTTATTTATGACTATGTATACACAGCTATGGTAGATGTTATTATAGGTTTTCCCATGCCTAAGGTCCATCCACTAATCAATAAATATGTAGAAATGATAGAGGACATTTGGTTCTATCTAGACTAAAAAATTTTCAAGATTGAGGGAATCATGTCCTCACCCTATAGATTGCCTATGTATGTACCAAGTAAGCTATCAGAATAAGAGATTGCTTCCCAACTCATCAATGGGGTTGAAAAAAATTTTAAGGAAAAGAGGAAGTGTCTTCTCCATTCCTTCCCTCTAATCATTAGAAGGACTATATTACAAGATTAGAAGCAAGTAGAAATCGTGTCCAAGCATTGGGACTAATTTGGGTTTCAATTTGATGAACTTAAAATGTGGGATCCCAAGAACATAATGAGTGATCCTTTAAAAGAGAAGAAGCTACCCAAACCTATATATACACATCATCTCAGTGTTCATGACACAATCTACATCAGGGCAAGTAACTTTGAAGAAGTGTTAACTAAGCTCAAGGATAAAATATCAAGATTGAGTATAGGTTGACAAAAGATTATAATCTAGTAGGAGAGTCATAGTTGATGCATCCTCTCTAATATCACTTATTTCCTAGATCATCCGGGCCATCCTAAGAATAATCTCAAGTGAAGTAGCCGTAGCCTCAAAGGTAGATTATGTAGAGTCAAGATGAACAAGGCCATGGTAAGGAGAAGCTAGAAGAGAGGCCTTTAGAGGGAACCTCATCCTCAACATTACCATAAAGGCCACCTTACCTAGTTGAACATATAGATATGATAGCCTTAGAACTAGATGAGCTAATTAAGGGTGCCCTTAAAGAACTTATAGAGGCATATGACACATATGAAGAAGAGGAAAAGATTAAAGAAACTCAAATCCAAGTAGGGGAGTCTAGAGAAGAGAAAGGAAAAGAGGTTACTCTTGATCTAGTCCTAGTGGATCCTAAGGAAAAGAGGAAGGTAGAAATTGCATTGGTCCCGATTAGATCCAAAAGACTAGGGTTGACTCTCACACATCCTACTAGTGAGATCAACCTATTAAGTGAAGAATTCCCCATTCATGGACCAATCATCCCTAATTAGTTTATTCATTATAAATTGTAAAAGATCCCATATTTCCCATTCATGGGTCATAATAAAATCTACAAACATTAAAGTATATGATGACATTAAGTGATGGATTAGGGCTATAATGAAGGAAGAGAAAGAAATAAAAATAGTGTCCATCAAAGGGCCAAAGATTAAGAAAATGGATGGTCTTAGAGCATCAAGAAACACAAGAATTGAGGTCTTATAACTTCCCAAATTCATAAATCCAATCACCACTATCCAATTGAATCTAGGGATAGCTAGATTGGAAAGGGTCACCATTAGGAAGGCCATGGTGGGAACTGAGGAGTTCACCTTTTAGAAGGTGGAACCTTTTGTGGGCATAACCCTAATTTAAGGACAACATATAGAATAACGTCCTATTTATGAGGAGTATGTTGAGAGCTTAGTTAAGGCTTAGTCAGATCAAGCAAAGGTTAGGATGTAAGGGATGAAATAAAGAATCCATAATTTAGAGAAGGAAAAGTAGAACCTAGAGACTAGGCCTTTTTATTAGTGCCTAGTGCCATCATTTTCATTTTTAAGGCTTCATTATTTGATGTGTGATTCTTTGAAGATAATAAAGTTGAGGTAGGATTCCTTGAGCTAGTAAGGTTAAATGGCCAAGGAATTAATGATAGAATAACAAGGGGTTGAGACTAAAATAAGAGACCTCATTAACATTTTGATCAGGGATAGAATCCCTAAGTTAAAAACCATTAGCATGGTCCACTTGAATGTCATATTGGGAATAATAGTAGACAAAATTTAGTGTTTAAGTGCATGGATAAAGAATCTAAATAGACTCTTATCTAATGATAAAGCATTGATCACTAGGATTGAGAATATCCTAGGCACCATGATAGTTAATCCTACCAAAACTACAACCCTAGGCATCATTGATAATGTATAATACAAGAATAGAGTCACTTTAGTGATGAATGAAGTTAAAATAAAGAGCCAAGGTATATTAAGTTATGACAATGGTAAGATTATAGGCATGATCTTCAATGCTAAATAAAAGATTATAGAAGCTAAGAGCATAAAAGAGGCTATGGCTAGGGATGATAGAGATTTGGATGACCTAGCTAACCAACAATAAATCTACCTCATGAAGCTAATTGTGGACCTAGATCTCATCAAAGATCAACATCAGAAGGCTATGGAACTATTTTAGGATCAATAGGAGAGTCCTAAGGTAATGGCCCCACCTAGTAGATAATATTTATTTTGTAAAAACATTGTCATATTTAGAATATGAATATTATTTTGTAAGGCATATGCTAGTTTGTTATTATATTTCCCTTAGGTTAGTCTAATTGTAAAAGATAAGTGTATTCTAGATCTTTCTAAGGAAGGACAACTATGCTTATATTTTGTACACCTTTATATTGTAATTAATTAATATACTGCCTAAGTTTTATATAAAAGGCATGTATCACCATCTTGTAAAGCAAAGATAATTTGGATAATTTTTTTTGTACTTGGATAAATTAATATAATCAATGAGTTCTACAAATATTGCCCATATTTTATATGTCGATTGCTAACATAGTTTTTCTCTCAATTGCTAGTTTTATGTCTTAAATTTAAATAGCTTCTTTAAATTTTGGGTTGCATTATCTAATCACAGGGTTTCTAATTTGTTCATATGCCATATTAGTTGAAGGATATTTGATTTGATTCATTTCATTTTACTGTATATTCAGGTGTGCATATTTATATTTGATTATGCTAGTAAATCTTTAAAATCAAACCTAGTTCTTACATGTGATTTTTTACATTATCCTTCAAAGTTTGCCTAGTATATAGTGAAATAAGATCTTAGGCTATTTTAAATTATATATTTGTTTTAATTCATACTCAATTTCAGTTAATGCTTTGTCATAATATTTTAGAATAGGATAGGCAATCACTCATTTTATTTTCTACCTTGCCCTTCTCTTTGCTCCCTTTTTTTACACCAGATCACTTTAGTTTAAACTTCATTATAAATATGCATCTATATTAATTTTTAGCTTAATTTTAGATCATAATTCACTCAATTAACATATATCCTCTACAATGCACAAGGAATGAACCTGATGGCTCCTAACCATCACTTATTGTAAATTTTTTGGAACACTCTTACATATCTCTATTATTTCACCATAGGTGACATCAAGTTGCCACAACCTAATACTCATGCTCTAAATTCTTAGAACTCTAAAAGGAGAAGTGTTATTTGAAAACTAAAAACCTCTATGGTTCACTTAGAGACATAAATAGGTTGATATGAACCTTTTATATAAGAAAGTAATTGGGTCGATAGCCTCAAACACTTCAATGGTTGCTTCTTAGAACCCATTTGTCCCAGAAGGTAAGGAGGTATGAGGGATCAATCCATAAAGGAATCCTATCTATTTTAAATTATTAGAAGGAAAAATTCAAATTTCAAGGTTTAAGAAAAATAAATGAATTACCCATCAACCATGGTCCTTAATTAAGGATCTTAATACAGTCATTCCTACAACCAAATGAAAACAAAAAACAATTGTTAGAAAGAGAAAAAAGTTAAACATATACTAACTTGGTCAACTTATTCTTTGTATAATTATTGATAGCTTCAATGCCATGCCTCTCTCCTATGAATTTACCAATAAGAGAGTTATTTTACTTATCTTTATCCTTGTTCAAAATTTTATCAAGAACATATAGAATAAGACTCTTTCCCTTCAAGAAATTAGAAGATTGATTTAGGTCACATATTAAGGGTTATTTAGTTTTCTTAGGGTGACCATATATAATCTCCATATCATTTATAGTAGGGAAAAAACCACCAAATATTCCAATAATTAAACTCAATGTAATGATCCAATAAACAACTAAGCAAAGATGAGAACTTTTAAAATTCCATTGGCATGATCTGACAAATAAATGTTCCTCCCACCAAATTTTTTCCTAGAGGGAACATTCACCCCAAAAATTAAAAATTAAAGATAGTTTAAATTAAAACCATTTATTACTCTAATGGATTGAATTAGGAACATCTATAGGATTGGGTACTAAATCTAGGCCCTTGCATAGCTCTTTCTTCCAATCCTTCTCAAGTAACTTTGAACCATGGGGTAGCCTATCAAGGATTCCTTTACTCTCAAGAATCCAATAATATTATCATCTTAAATGTCTTAAATATATTTATATATAATTTGGTGCTAACACTGTATGTAGGGATTCTCATTTCAAAGATTCCTATTGTGCAACATTACATCAATATTAGTAGCCTCAGTTCATATTTTTGGTCCTTTAGTCTATTGACATTTATTTACATATGTTATTTAATTCTTGATTTTGCATCATAAGACCATGGGTAGGACTTGACCATTCCTAATGAATATGTTTTATGTTTCTATTTCATTTCAATAGTCAACCTTCAAGTCTCTTTTGACTCTTTGGTTTTTTGTTTTAAAAACATTACCACTATTTACAAATCATTAGTTTTCCTTTTATGAGTTTTAGTGTAAGACCTTAGATAATACCATGTATTCCACTATGCTTATTTCCTAAAAACACCCTCCTTTTCTAAACCTCTTAGGTTTTTATTTTGTGAGTTGCATTGTAATACATTAGATAGGACAATGCCTTCCTCACAAATATTAATTTCATAAATTGATTCTTTCTACTACCTTAACTAAGTATTGAAAAATAAGAAAATGGTTAAGAGTTATGAATTGACACTTTTAAATTCAATCATATTCCTTTGTCATAAAAAATCTAAAAATAAACCGTCATGTTTGCACTCACATACACTATTCCTTATGATGATGATTCATACTTATGTATCATTGTACAATGTCAAAATTACATATTTTTTGAAATTTGAGGTACCACGATATTTCCATGTTTATTTCCATCCTCTCCTCTATTCCATATCACTATGGGTAGACTAAGGTTTGTTTCAAGATGATATTCTTATCTAATATGAAAGTATAAGTATCTTAGGCACCATTCTTTTTAAGTTATTTTCTCTATCCACCAAGTGTAAGTTTTCTATCAAAAGTCAAAATCACACCAAAATACAAGATTATTATCAATCACATATCCTATCCTAATTGAATCTCAAAATCCATAGTTGGCATCACAATAGAGATTGGGTCCATTAGGGTATGGTAGGATACTAGAATGGCATAGGAGGTCTCATACATACACACACACACACACACACACACACACACACACACACACACACACACACACACACACATATGTATATATATATATATATATATATATATATGTATATATATATATACATATATATATATATGTATGTATATGTATATATATATATGTATATATATATATATGTATATATGTATATATCTGTGTGTGTGTGTGTGTGTGTGTGTGTGTGTGTGTGTGTCTGTGTGTGTGTGTGTATGTATATGTATATATGTATATATATATATATATGTATGTATGTATATGTATATATATATGTGTGTGTGTGTATATATATATATATACATATACATATATATATATATACATATACATATATATATATATAAATATATATATATATATATAGTTCCACATACGTTCTCACACAAGTATGCAATCTTCACAGTAGACCAATGACTTTGTAATAGGTTTTGAGGAATGAGGATCATGTTGTGGGAAGGTAGGTCCATTTTAATTTAATTTTATGTATAGCCTTGATGGGATTATAATTATAATTCACTCATTAACTCAAATTTTCATGGATAGGGTGAGTTCTATAGAGTCCTTAATGTCAAAAATCTCTTTGTATTTTCTAACATGACTTGAGTGTTTTGTTTTCCTTAAATATTATATTTTTACCTTGGTGCAGCCTTAATTTAACCCACCACCCATTTCAATTCCTCCTTGATATGAAATTTTGTTTCTAAATATTTTCCCAGTTTACATATTTACTATTGATCATCTCTCTTAGACACACTTATTATATGATTATTTTAGTTTATCTATAAGGAGAATAGAATACATATATTTGAATGGTTACAAGATACTCTCTTAATAATTTTATTATCCTTGTTAGATTTATATTGGTTATGTTTGGGACCTTGAATTTTATTTGTTACCCTTTTCAAGCCATCTCATTCTATTTCTTCTAATTACTTTTAAGTTTTCCATTGTTGATTGAGTATTGATTGTTACTTATCCTTCATCAATGTTGTTTACCTTTTTATATTTTTCCATATTTATTTGAGTATGTACTTTTAATTCTCTGATATTGATTTTGATTCCATTATTTCAGTTTCATGCATACTTGGTTTGATCTAGATTATTACTTTTCCTATGATGAATTTATTAGGTCTTTTGGTCACATGTAGCTTGTATTTTCATTTACCCAATTTAATCTTATTTTACTCATTTTTATTGGTCTTTTTGTTCTAATTTATCTTATGGAATCCCATCTTGACAAATTTTCCAAGTGACTCATAAAATTATGAAATAATTCATTTACTTTGATTTTTTTTATGATTGTTCATTTTTTATCTTTAGCCTTGTAACCTTAGGATTTTATAGATTAGTTAATGCACCCTCCCTGATCAGGACTTCAAATGCATCAAACAAGCATTCAATGATAAAGGTAAGTCAAGGTACGCATATGATACTCTTAAATATTTCCATATTTTTCTTATTTTCATTTATTTTTCACTTTATATTATAAATTTATAACTTAGTGTGTTTCTATCTTATTTATTGAAGCACCATGCCACGTTCCACTCATGTGACACCTAGTGAGATTCAAGTGGGGCATGTGTATGTACAAAATATTTTTAAACTATATCATTTATTAACATTTTGTGTCTTGTAATAACTTATTGAGTTTCAATATTTATAAGAGTATGCCTTAAAGGGTGTACTAGGAAAGGGGTGGGTAGGACATTGGTGGTTTTCAATATTATTGATTAACTCTATCATACCTAAACCCATTACAAATCCCTTTTATCCAAATCCCTAAGAAAATAAACCCCATTGTGAACTTAATAAATTATGTTTTAAACTAACCCATAAATAATCAATCACCCATTTTTCCTACTAAGTTAGCTTGGTTGACCTTTTTCTAAAAGTTATGGCATACATTATAGAATTAAGTCATCTTGTCCAACCTATTTTGAGGTATAATGATAAATATTTCCAAAATAAGGTCATGCACGATGACCTTATTGGCTAATTTTTTTGAAGGTTTGAAACTTATCCATTGCTATAAATATTAACTTATTATCAATCTAATAGGTAAAAACATTCATTATTATATTATTAAATCTTGCAATTTTACTACATCTACATTTGAAAGAGGCATTACTTAGGGTTTGACTTGGAGGGAAGATAACTTGTCTTGTGGGAAGTCTTGGATGAAATTAGGATTATTTCATCCTAAATATTATTGATATAGTGTGATATTAAAAAATATGTAACAATCTTTTGAAAATCACCATTGGACAAGGGAGATACTGAGAATTGATAGGTTTGATCAAAGGTATGTACCTGTAAGTTTTGCTATTGAAATTTCTAGATAGATAACTCACTAAGTAATAAGTTTTTAATTTATAACTCCTTTATTAGATTACCTCTATACTTAAAACTAGTATATATGTGGTTTTGTTTGCTTTCAATGTTTTATTTTAGGTGATCTAGGCCCACATTTACCTGCATGATCCTTTGATTTTTTTGTTTGTTTTTAATTACCCCCTTTATGTTATAATCTTTGATATTACTATATTAGTTTTATTTCATGTATTCAGACTTATCTAGGGTTATTACATAGTATTATTTTTCTTATATGATTTTGAAACCTATCCTTTAGTTTATATGATAAGTATTCCCTTAGTTAGGTTTAGCCCATCCAATTTGGTCATGCTCCTAATCTAAAAAATATTTCAATAGATGTTAGTTGATTACTTTATTTGATTTTGGATTTACTAAGATAAGATGTAGATCTATATTAATTTTTTCAATTACTATATACTTAACCTTTAGTTCATCCAAAGACATGTGTGGATGACTTGTAGCTTATATACCTTCCATATGATCTTATTACATTTCTTTGTATTATTAGTATGGCTGGCCTATGGAATAAACATGGATAAGAAGAGTATGTATAGGAGGTAGTGGTTTGTATTTTGACACCATATTGTGATTTTTTATCTTATTAAATTTTTTTGGAGGTTTCTCTATCAAATCATATTAGTCATAATTATCAAGTATTCTACTATTTTTTCAATTATTGTTTTGGATGTGACTATTATGTTTTCAATTTTGTGATATACTATCCCCATTATTTAGAAACATCTAAGTGATTTAATTTTAAATAATAAAAAAAAAATATGTAAAAGTTTTATAAATATCAAAAAAACTATATCACACACACAAAGAACTTGAGCAGTCAAAAATGAACATAATGAATTTGTAAAATGGAGATCATAAATTAAAAGAAGAACAAGTAAGGTTTCAAAAAGAATGTAAAAAAAAAAAATACAAAAAAAAAATATAAAAAATAGAAAACATTGAGGAGGATAGGGTACAAAAAACAAAAATAAAACCACAAGTATAACATAATGACATTCTACATAAAAAAAATATACAAAAAATCCAAAAGTGATCATACCCATTCTTTAGTTTTTGGTAAACTCAGAACTTCAATATGAACATATTTATGATTATAATAAATATGAGGATGAAACTAAAATGAATAATTCTATAGATGATCAAATACATAAGTTAAACACCAATACCTTATAAACATATTTATCACACACTTTGTTTACAACTTTTTATCTAGGTGTATATCAATATGACTAAAAAACTTATTGTAACTCAATAAAATTCAAAAGATGAAAAAATATCAGGTTTTCCTAAATAGGACAATGAAATAAATAAAAATTGTAGTTCTTATATATCACTTTTTTTCAACTCTCTAAATAGTTTTTAAATGATATATGATAATGTTTCATAATAATTTTAAATCAAACCACACCAAGATACACATACAATACTCTTACACTTTATCTTAGACAACAATCTTATTACACTCCAACTACTTGACACCAATCAACAACATGAAATTTACTTAAATAAGGATAATAATTTTGTGATTATAATATAATCAAAAGATAATACAAAACATTGTAAAATATTTCAAGAAAAAATTAAAAATTAAAAATTAAAAACATGAAGGCGTTGTTAGAGTAATATAAGATCAACAAGATTCACCTACCACAACAATGCCAAACATATTACCTACACCTGTAGTGAGAACAAAAAAATCATAAAAAAATTAATTAAAAAATCACAATATACATGTAGGGGGATTATTTTAAGCATTCTTATATTAGTCTTACACAAAATTAAACTCATGGTGCACATTAGGAAGAACTTATATCACATATGCAATTAATTTTGGACATAAAAATTTCAATGAAAGGTTATGGGTCATTCTTCATACATATTGATAGTAATTCACTCATTTACAACAAATTTAAGCTATGATAGATTCTAAAAAGCTAAGCATTACATTACTACATGATGGGAAAATAATACACATCACATGATGATACCAATGATCAAGATGGGGATGGATAAGAAAAATATGCTATGTATTTAAGAAAATACAAGAGATTGAATTAAAATTATGATGATTTATTAGATGAGACAAATATTATACTTTAAAAAAATTCAAAAAATAGAAATTTAATTGTACACAAATTCAAGACTCTTCCACCTTCTTCTTCCATTTACTTGAATGCATGGTGCTTTGATCCATTATTTTATGCCATATTTTTATTGAATTGATGGCATATTATCCATTATATTTTATTTACTAAGATCTATATATTCCCAAATAATGGTCAAACTTGCTAAATAATGCCATCTATTTCTCTGCTTAGTCTACCTTGAAATTTTATCATTTTTATAATATAAAAGAATCACCCAACATAAGACACAATCATTTAACATTATTATCCTCATTATTATATCTTGTCCTTCAATTTTTTCTAGCCAAAATTCATAGTCCTAGAAGACAAAATCTTTATTATTTAAATATTCACACTACTTACTAGTATCAATATGTGATTCACTTTTATTCATGCAAAATCTTTCCTTTTCCAAATATATATATCTTATGAAAAACGTAAATTTGATGAAATGGGAATTAAAGTTAGTCATTTAAATAAATTTTTACTCTCTTACATATTTTTAACTATTTCCAACTCACAATATATAGAGGGCAAGTTTCTTATATTGTGCCATTAAAAACTTTCCCTGGTATATTTCACATTGACACTTATGAAATTTTCATATATTTCCCCCTTATTCTATTTTAAAAACCTTAATTTAATTTAAATTTATGTTGTCATTAATTTTCATATATTCTAAAAATATAAAAAGAATCATATATTTCAAAATAGTAAAAATATTCAAATATTCCAAAAAATGACAAAGGATGATTGGAAATCTAGTTTACATCTTTCCAATATGTTATTTATCTCATGATTAGTAAAAAGAATGTTATTTATATATTACATGTGTATTTCACTGGTAATCATGAGTGTTGTGTAGGAAACACAAAAATTTCACAAAATCAATATTTTGGACCTTCTTCTACCCATTAGTATTGCTAAGAAGGGGGAATCTTACTCACATGTGATAATATGTAGGTGTTGTCATTAAATAACACCTATAATTTTGTGATTTCATTTTATTTACAAATGTCTTTTCAACATTTTTGTCTTAAATAGTTTATATGAGCATGTTATTTGCTACGACATGATCACATTCCATATATATATTTTAGACTACCTTTGGTAATTTTATGTCCCATTAATGTTGTTTACTTTTACATATTAAATTAAAATTTTATTTTTTATTGTGTTGTCCTTTGGCCCTTGTGTGAAATGCTTGATTGATGCATCTATATAATATATTATGTGTTATGTGTGACATTTTAATATTTCCTTACTTTTGGCTCTTGGCCCTATGTGTGTGTGATATTTTAAAATGACCTTTGTTGATGACACTACTCATGTCTATGCACGATGTTTAGTACATTTAAACATCTTTAATTTTTTCCCTTGACTTTTTTATTTTTTATATCATTATATTTGTATGTGTGCTTGCTGATATTGATGATTATGATAAGTGTCATGACCCAAATCATCCACTCTTAACAACTGCATACTAACATACTAATATATTTATAATTCTATGAGCTTCATTGATACATTCAATAGGCCTTTTCTGATATGTTATATGAAAAATTCAAAACTTACTATGTTAACAATTTTTTCCCCATATGCAATAGTATTAAATGATAGTAATTTTACTATGAATGTTAAAAGTTAAATTTTATTTTGAAATGAGTGAATTTTCAAGTGCAATTCCATCACCCCAAAAGGGGGAAATTTTAGTGGGTTTTTCATGAATGAGATAGGCCATGTTTGCAAGAAAAAATAATTTTTAACACAATTATAATTTCAAAATTCACATAATATTTCAAAAATAATTTATTTTCACATATTATGGTGAAATATGCCATCTATATTCACTCTAATTTAAATTTCAAAGAGAAAATTCTCATAATTTTTAAATTTCAAACATATTTATAATGAGCATTTACATACAGTTTCAAAGTATATAATTATACTGGGGGTATGATAAATTTTCATGCAACATTCTTTATTGTATTTTTATAGTTGCAAACATGATAATAAAATGGGTGTACTTAATTATCTTATGATCATGCATTTAAAGAACAAAGTTGAAATTTAATCTACATGATATTTAGAGTGGTTGATTTATTTTATTTGCATAGTGAATGACTTTTATTTCATCAAACACTCTAATAGTATGTGTGTGAATAATTTTTGGGTTCCTACCCATTTCACGTCTTAGGGTTACAAAGACTAGAATAGGTAAATTGAGTTTTGAACATCTGTCAATGGATGCTATTTTAATTCTAAAAGTGAAATTTAAACTCAGGGTTTCATCACCCCAATATTCTCCAATGGTTAATCTAAGTAATCATCTTTTCCATGTGATTCATACGAGGGACTCACTCTTAAACACTTCAAGAAGGCATCATCATGAAGAAAAGTCATAAAAATAAAAAATAATTTTAAATATACATGTGTATTCATTTTATACTCTCATTATAATTTTAAATTTAATAAAATAAAAATAATTTTTAATTCAATAAAATTTAATTCACATTACAAATTACAAAATTTCAAGTAAATTTTCAAGTTTCAAAATACAAACAATTTTCAATTTAGGAAAATTAATTTCACATTATAAATTGCAAAAGTTGAAGTAAATTTTCAAATTAATGTTTGAAAATATCATTTTTTAAAAGAATGAAATAATTTTTTTTATTATGGTTAAAGGGGGAATTTTTTTGGCTAGGGTCCCCAAACCCTAGTATAAGTACAAAAAAAAATGATCCAAAGGACTACCAAAGTCCACAAGAGAGACAAGAACAAACAAGGCTAGAGATAGCTAAAACACAACCCAGAAACAATGAGAAAACATCAAAAAAATTGCCAAGATCTAAAAACAACAAAAGGTGAAGCTAAAACCTATTCCATGTCAAGATTTACAAAGACATCTCCCTATAAACATTTGATTAGTTTTATAATTGATTTGATTTGTAAAAGCAACTTTTATTTGTCAACATCTTTATGGCACCAATTACACTGAACCTATTTTAGTTTGCCTTTACCTTTGATTGGGGTCTTAATGTCAAATATATCTCCCAGGTGGGATCTAATATTTTCAATGTTTTGAATTCCCTTATTCATAATAGCCTTTATAAAATTCACCAAGAAGCTAATATTATTTTTAATCTTATCATTTTCATTTTCAAGCATTTCAACCCTTGTTTGGAGGCTCTACATTTGATGATTATCATCCTTGATGGAATTATTTTGAACCAATCTTTCATTATCCTATTGCAAATATTTTAATTTCCATTTGAGGTCTATCAGTTTCCTCATGAACCAACACATGATGGACTTTTGGAGGTCTAGTTATTCAAAAATATTGACTGAGTTTTTCTTTCCTTTCAAAGAGCTCACTAATTTATTGAAATTTTCATTTAAAACATGAGGATGCTTACTAGTAGAATTTTTAGCTTTTTCCTTAGTGTCCTCTTTTGAATTCCTTTTTCCATTATCATTTTTCTTATGTTGAGTAGTCTTGATATCTCTAACCACATCCTTTTGATTACTAACATCTTCTAGACCAGTCATATGTTCTTCAACTAAGATTGAGTCACCTATAGAATGACCTATTTTACAATTTTTATCCAAAGAGGTGATAGGCACCATGGTTTCATTATCCACACTCCTTAGACACTTTTTGATACTATTATCTTGAAATTTA
>JARHVA010008849.1:0-97500 GCA_037957365.1 Torreya grandis
GATGAAGATATTTCTACATAATAACTTTACACAAAAAGAGCTTAGTTGAAGATATTTTTGCATGATAACATTACATAAAAATGACTTGATGGAGATATTTTTGCATAATAACATTATACAAAAAGAGCTTAAAGGAATGAGTTGGAACCCTTATATTTATGTATTTTCATAATGAGGGAAATGATTTTTGACCATCCATTTTTAGATTAAGATGTGTCACCATAAATCCATTCAATTATGGAGGCTCACGGCATTAAATGTTGTAATTAATAAGCATGGCTTACAAATTTAGATATTTATTTGATATTTACAATTTGAGTGCTTGATAACTTTTAGGGTGACGTCATGCATGATATCACTATTTTAAATATTTATTTTGATGTCATAAATCTAGATTTTATGAATTTATCAAAATATAAATTTAGTAATTAACCATAGACATTTTGACTATGCATTTAAATGGGTTTCACTAATTAAGCACCTTTGTTTAGTTTAATTGCCATTTATAAATTTTAAGAAGGTTGTCTTATACAAGTGGACAAAAAATGTTAGCTACTAGGTCACAACTTGATTGGAGAATAATTAGAAGAAAGTGATGATTGCATATAGGATAATGCCCTGTTTAGGAACATATTGACGTGAATCATAAATTGTACATGATGTGTGTAGAAGAATTAGAGTGTTTCAATATTATCTAGGGTTAATTTGAATTATTTTCAATAATTCATTCTAATAAGCATTTAGATATGAAAGTGGTAAAAATGGGGGTGTCCACATTTTTCCCCATTGAGAAGGCATTGTGAGACACTAGACAAAGCAATGACTTTTCAAAGAATGAAAAAGTTATTAAGAAAATAGAAGGTAATGATTGGATAAATATTTAGTGACCCATGATGCCCCCTCAATAGAGCATGAAGGGATGAAAGTGAGCGATAGACTCTCAAAAAAGAGTGAAAGAGTGAAATTAACCTATGGATGAGATTAATTCCATATGAGTTAATGTTTGCACACATTGATTTCCAATGATCAAAATAGAAACAATATAATGGGCCCCAAAGCAAGGGGAACTAGGAAGAATGCATCATAAAATATAAATGGTGTATTTTAACATGCCCAAAAGAGCGAAAACATTATGGGCTTAGGGACTGATCAATCCTGAAACATGTTGCATACTTCAAATTGCCAAAATGAGGTCAAAAGTTGTAGAGCTTTTAATTAGAATAAAAATAAAATGAGAGAATTGCTACAGAGAAAGGAGGTCAATAAATTAATAATGTGCCCTATCATAGCAGATATGATAGGTTGATAAATTTATTTTTCCCTAGAAGGGATAATTTGACAATTAATAATTTATTTACCCTAGTAGCACTGATTAGATCAATGATTGGTATAAATATTATGTCTCGATAAGGTAAATTATCAAGGATATAACCTATTGCATATATTAAATATGAGCAAGTGAAAACATAGATGTGAGGGTCTAATGATTGAATAAGCCACAAAAACTAGGCAGGCAATGATGCACAAAGTGATGAAAAAGATGATTCGAAGAATAATGGTAGTTGAACTGACTCAGGATATGTTATCTATCTAAGCAATACCTATGTAGTCCAAATGGACCTCAAGTCAATGTAGTTCTCTCAGAAGTGAGATAAAATGGAATGAGGAATGAAGAATAGAAAAAAGATGGACCAATGTTTGGTTGTGTATATGATATCTTTTTTAGGTAGTGGATGTGTAGGATAGTGCATTTAGAGACATTATTTAGTACCACATTGACTTTTTTACTTTGGATCACTTGGTTTTTAGTGTAACAAAATGAAATTATGCATCATAAGTATGAATAACTTATAATAACATTGTATTTATTTTGAAAATTGACCAATTCAAATGTGAATACTTATAACTAAGAATAATGATAAAAACTACTAAAACCAAAGTTACAAGCATTTACATTTAAACAAAACCAAAAATTA
Source organism: Torreya grandis (assembly GCA_037957365.1). Taxonomy (NCBI): domain Eukaryota; kingdom Viridiplantae; phylum Streptophyta; class Pinopsida; order Cupressales; family Taxaceae; genus Torreya; species Torreya grandis. The sequence continues at coordinate 1,977 of JARHVA010008849.1, forward strand.
AATAAATAAAATAAAAAGAAGATAAAATAAAAAAATGTAACCCAACTTTAAACAAATATATGATTGATAAAGAGTTAAGTAAGAGCAAGAATGTACATAAAAACAAATGATAAAATAAAGTAAAGACAAATTGTTAAACAACTTAGAATCAATATATAAATAATCATGATCAACATATTAACAAGGTGTATAAACAAATAAAAAAATAATTTAAATATAAATATAAATAATTCAAGCCCAAGTTAAGGCCAGACTCAAAAATTTTATGAAATGTATTTAAATACAACACTAAAAATAAACAAAGAACATGATAAATAAAATAAACACATAGAAAAACAACAATAAATAAGATAGGTTATATACCCAACACATAGTGATCTTAGAAGAGTGAGCTAGAGCTGGTGGTGTGTAGACAATATTTGAAACTAGTTTTTTTCTACCTAGCTAGGCCCCCTGAGTGGACCGACGGGATCACAGATCCAATGGAGGTCATTATGGGTGGCAGTACCTCTGGGGATCTGTCCAAGAATCTAGTGGTGGATAGTCCATCTAATGGATGGAAGAAGGCACTCACAGGTGAAAAAATGTGTCCATCGAAAGGCATGTTGAACCTCCCTATTATCTCAAAGGGCAAGGAATTGAGTATACTAGATGATCTGGTGGAGGAAATCATGGCATCCATGGACCTTACACTGGTAGGTAAGTTTTTTCTTTTCATCCTAATATTGAAATGGTCAAGAAATGGATTATGTCTAGGTGGAAAGTCAAAAGTAGTGTTTTGATCACTTCCCTGGCTAGAGGTCTATTTCTTTTTAGATTTATGAATAGGGAGGACATGATCGCTACCCTTGTTGGAGGACCCTAGCTGTATGGACCAAATTCTCTTGCCTTATGCTCATGGAAACTAGGATTTGATCCCAACTCAGACCTCAATAAGACTGCTCCTGCTTGGGTAAGATTGCCAGGGTTCCCTTTGGAATTTTGGGATGAAAAATTTTTCACAGCCATTGGAAATTCTATCATATAACTAGAACAAAGTCTAGATGTGTGTATGCTAGACTTTGTGTAAATGTTGAAATAAATAAGACTTTCCCTATGACCATAGAGCTAAACTCTAAATATGGAACCTAGACTCAACGAATTACTTATGAAAATGCTACCACTTTCTGCCAAATATGTAAGAGGAAGGGACATCTAATGACACAATACACAGTAAAGCAAAGGGGGATGAAAGAGGATTCCCAAAATGTAGGGGAAGAGCAAGCGAACAGCAAGCATGAAATGGTGAATGATGTGGAAATTCTTGATAATATAGAAAAAGGAGAGGAGGGGAAGGGAAAAGAGGATATCCCTAGTAGTGAAGGAAAAGCTGTCCCAAAGGAAAACATAGTATTAGATAATAGTCATAAGGCTATAGAAAAAGGTGAGGAGGAGAAGAGAAAGGAGGATAACACTAGTAGTGAGGTAAAAATTGCCCCAAAGGAAAATATAGTATATGATGGTAGTTAGAAGGCCATATTTAACACAGTTAACACTTTAGAAAAATAGACTAATATGTCTAAGGAAGGGGCAGGAGGTAACCTTTTGCTAGAGGAAGTCAATGAAGATGAAAAAGTTTCAAGGGTTGGACAGGAAGAAGTAACACCCAAAAATCACACTAAAGGAGTAGCAGAACCATAGTTAAACATAGACATTTTCCATGTTCTAGAAGTCAGAGACCAGTTAGGAAACTACATAGCAACAGGGGTAGTAGGACAAAGTGGTAGCAATGAATAGGAGGAATGGGTTACCCCAAAGAAAAAGATCTGAAAAGGTAAAAAATATTTAGATGTTGGCACTGAGCCCAAACAAGGGATGCCAACCCTAAGAGAAATAAGACAAAGAGAGATTGCTAGGGAGATTGCCAGTGGAAAATAGAAAACACTGGAATCCCAACCCCCCCAAACTCTCTAAATGAGAATATTATCCTAGAATTTGAGGTGCTTTAATAGTCCCTCAAAGTAGTTTGGGGTTAAAAACTACATTTTAGATAATAAATTAGATGTTTTATTACTCAAAGAAGTCAAGATGAATGAGGAGAATTTTTCAAAAATTGCTGACTATATATGGCCTAAGGTGGCTTTTTGTATTAGTCTTGCTAAAGGGGTTTCAGGAGGGATTCTCACTATGTGTAATAGTGCTAAAATCCAAGGATCTCTTATGGCCCATAATAAGCACTTCTTGATTATTAATTTTTCCATGAATTCCTTGAACTAGACATTGGTTAATGTCTATGGACCAAATAATAGAGCTTTGAGACAGAAATTATGGATAGACTTGAGCAGCTTTAGGAATAATCTTTAGAACACTAAATGGATGTTAGTCAAAGATTTCAACACTCCTTTATACCCTTCTAAAAAATAGGGTGGAATTATTGATTACTCAGACATCATGTTCGACTTTGATGAATTCATCAATGATTGGGGATTATTGGACATAGAGTTGCAGAACCAAAATTTTACTTGGACCAATAGAAGAATAGGTGATCAAATGATTTAGGTTAAATTAGATAGATTTATAAAATCAAGCAACTGGAATGATTATCAGAATATGCCGGCCCAGGCTTTACCTAGAACCATGTCTGACCACTGCCTGATTATCCTCAATTAGAGGGAATAGGGACATCATGGACCTCCCCCATTCTATTTTGAAGCTATGTGGATTAAACACAAAGGTTTTAGAAAAATGGTGGCTCGATGGTGGAATATTCCCATTCAAGGTACTCCCATGTTTAGAATATTCAAGAAAATATAGCACATTAAATAAGAAGTTTATGGCTAGAATAGATACAACTTTGGGCATGTCTTCCAGCAGAAGAAAAATATAATGGGAAAACTCAAGGCTATACAACAACTAATAGATCAAGGAGATGACTCTGAGGACACATTATAAGAAGAGAATATCCTATCTTCAAAATGGAAGAATATTATGGAAAGAGAAGAGGTTTTTTGGAAACAAAAATCCCGTGTTCAGTGGCTTAAGGAGGGGGGATAGGAACACTGCTTTTTTTCATCTCTCAGCTATGAAACATAGGAAAGCCAACTCAATAACTAAGCTTGTCCTAGATAATGGTGACATTATTACTGAGGATAATGAAATAGGGGAGCAAGCCAGGGCATTCTTTCAAAACCTACTTACGAAAGAAAATAATAATGATAGAATTGATAGATCTCTGAATCGATTCATTGATAAAATCCCCTGTTTGATAATAGAAGAAGATAATCTAGAAATGTTAAAGCCTATATCTGAGGAAGAAGTCCATGCTTTTTTATTCTCCATGGGTGATTTTAAAGCCCCAGGTCCTGATGGCTTTCCTCTTATATTCTTTTAGGAATATTGGGAGATTGTAGGAGTGGACCTCACGGTTGTCATTTGTGATTTTTTCAGATCTAGAAAACTGTTGAAACAAGTTAATAATACCTTCATCATACTTATTCCTAAAAAATTCAACCTTCACACCTCACTAATTTTAGACCCATTAGTTTATGCAACACTATGTATAAGTTATGTACTAAACTGCTGGTCATGAAGATTCAACCCTTGCTTGACAAAATTATTTCTCTTGATCAAAAAGGTTTCATCCTGGGTAGACAAATTCTTGATGCTGTGATCACCACACATGAGACTATTCACTACATGGATAAGAGTAGAATCCCTGGGATGGCCATCAAGCTTGACATTTCTAAAGCCTATGATAGAGTCTCATGGACTTTTCTATTCCAAGTGATCAAAAAATTTGGGTTTAATGATAAATTGTCTTGCTTATTATGGAATGCGGTCTCTTTTGCTAAATTCTCAGTGCTGGTTAATGGTGTTCCTAGAGGGTTTTTCTCATCCTCAAGAGAAATTTTTTAGGGAGACCCTCTCTCCCTGTACCTATTCATCATTATGGCTGAGGCACTGGGAAGATACATACAAGCTGATATAGTCTCAAAAAAGCTAGTAGGCATCAAACCTGCATCTTCCCTTCATCCTATGGTTATACAGTAGTTTGTAGATGATACCATCTTATTTTGCATATCATCAATGATCGAAGCTAGAAGATGGAAGAATATATTAAATGATTATGCCAAACACTCGGGATAAAGCATAAATTTCCAGAAAAGTAATGTGTACTTTTTCAACACTTCTAATGAACTTAGACATATAATCATTGATATATTAGAATGTGTTGAACCTGACCTACCAGCTACCTACCTGGGTCTCCCACTCTCAGTCAAAGAGGTATCTCTAGGTTTTTAGAATGGAATTGTGGAAAGAACATAGAGGACACTTCTTGGGTGGAAGGGGAAACTACTCAGCAGTGTTGGTAAGCTGCAACTTCTTTAGGCATCATTGCAAGGTATTCCTACTTCATGTCTCTTTTTAAAAATCCTATGCATTTTGATGAAAGGCTAGAACAAATCCAAAGGAAATTTTTATGGATGAGAGAGGAAGACAAATAGAGAATGTCTTTAGTCAGATGGGAAAAAGTGCATCTCCCAAAATCTCATGGTAGACTTAATATAAGATCCATCAGGAACATGAATAAAGCCCTTCTCTCAAAATTTAGTTAGAACCTGATCCATAACAATAGTGAGTGGGGGGAAATAATTTATGCTAAATACATGCATAGCATTGATGATTCCAACTTTCTTCAATAGGTGGGATTACCCTAGGGGTCTGTGATATGAAATAAAATGCTAAAAAGGAGAAGCCTTCTCAAACAGGGAATTAGGTGGAAGCTTGGAAATGGCTAGTAGATTAAATTCTGGGAGGATACCTAGTTATGGGACAAGGCTCTCATCTCTCAAGGAAACTATGGAGAAATCGCTGACTTGACTACCTAGTTCTTTGGAGATAGGGTCAGTGATTATATGGAAAACAACAATGGGATAAGGAGCTGGAAGAACCTTTTGGATTGCTATGGGCATAGGCTTGAGCTTTTCCCAAGAATCTGGGAGATATAGCAATGTGTTCAAGAGATCAAAATCCCACTCTTCCCTTAGGAGGATGAAGAATACTGGTGGCCAAATAAGAATGGATCGTTCTCTGTCAAATCTGCCTACCATCTACTTACTCCTGAAGCTCAGAATAAGGAGGTATAGAAAAAGGTTTGGAATCATAAACTTATTCCAAAGATTAACTTATTTTGGTGGGCTACTACCCATAACAAAATCCTTACTTAGGACAACCTTCAAAAGAGAGGGTTTACTTTGGTAAATAGATGTTTCCTATGTGGTTCAAAAGAGGAATCAGTTTCACACCTATTTATCCACTGTGAGTTTGCTTGGGATTTATGGGGCACAATTCTTAACAACTTTAGTATTGAATGGGTTTGCAATTCTAACCTTAAAGAAGTAATTATCAGTTGGAAATCAACCTTCACACATCCCTAGATTAAGGAATTATGGAAGCAAGCTCTGCCATGTTTAAGCTAGACTTTATGGAAAGAGCGCAATCATAGAATTTTCATGGACACGGCTAGAAATGCTTCTCAAGTGTTTAACTCCTTTGTTAAGACCATCTTGGAAAGTGTTACAACAGCTCATATTAGTGTTGTAGAGAAACCCTATCTCAATTTGAAAGACAAATTGCATCCAAATGGAAGGTTTTAAACCTTATCCCTAGGCATGATAATTCCAAAATTCTACAGAGACTTCACACTAAATGGATACCACCTAAACCTAATTGGATGAAACTCAACTTTGATGGGGCATCCAAGTTGAGTAGTAAAGCTATTGGAGGAGGAATTATAAGGAATGAAAAAGGATGGATGTCTATTATCTAGGCTGGTGGAATTGGTTTCTAGAGCAATAACTATGGTGAAGTTATGGCTTTACTATGGGGATTAAAGTTAAATATATCCCTAGGCATAAGAAATGTGAATATTCAAGGAGATTCTAAGATGGTCATAAATGCCATTAATAAAGCATCTAACATTGGAATCCAGCTAAAAGACATCATTACTGATATCCAGTTTCTTTTACAAAAGTTTTTTGAAGTTGAGATTACCCATACCTACAGAGAAGGCAACAGGGTTGTTGATGCTTGTGCCAACCTTGGTCAGAAATTCTCAGGATGGAGGGTATGGCAACAAGATGCTCATATTCCCCTAAACATTAGAGAGATCATTCAGAAGGAGATGACGGATCAGGAATGATGCACATTGATGACAAAGATAGCTTTAGAAGGTGGTCTATGTGGAGAACGCCATTGGGGATCTCAAAAAATGATAACCTTAGTACTTCCTTGATTATCATTATTAATTACTTATATCATGAGGGGGAGGATGAGAGTTACATCATGAAAACTAAGGGGAAATTATTTTCAAGCATGGGAGTAGACATCACCACAATAGGGCATTTTGTAAAATGAGCCTTCACATCTACTTTCAGCACAAATGGAAGTGAGGGCTAGCTACTTGTTTGAAGCTCAAGGAGGAAATTGGGAATTTCATTAGCTAGGTCTGTAATCACAGAATGGGGGGAGACCATATTTGAACTAAACCTATCTCCTACTATGAATTTAAAGACAACCCATTAGTCTGGCATTATTGTAAAGAAGGAGGTATCAGCCTGTATTTGGAAAGGCTGAATGGTTATGACAAAAATTTGTATGAGTAGTTCGTAAGATTCTAGTTGAATAGGTAGGTCACTTTGGGTGGTATTAGCTTTGAAATCTCTAAAAAGGTTATTTTTATGGCCATGAAAATGACCATGCAGGGTTTAAAGCTCCAAAGGAAAACCAAAATCATGGATTTGGCTAGTCACAAACTATTTTTGGGTGAAGGAGAGGAACTCGTCCCGTATCAAGGAAGGTTCAAACGTGCCAAAATTCCAGAGCCATGGGATGGTGTCTGCTACATCCTCATGAAATACTTCACTCTCAAGGGGCATTATACCAGGTTTTATAACTACCATCTTCCTTTGTTAAATCATTTTAGATGCAATTCTATTATCAGCTTTCCTTTCTACCTACTTTCCTCATTAGAATACTCTATCCTGAGGGTGAGAGCCAAAATGGCCAAGAAGCCAAACATAAAACCTATTCCCCTACACTAGGGGCTTATTTTTTGTCTCTAAAATTTTCATCACACCCTTGAGCCAAACAAGAATATCAGAGGTGTTAATGTAGACATTCCCTCAAACCTAGTGTCTGGAAATGCAATTGATGAATCATGGGTTTCCCCTGCTCCTACCAAGACCAATGATGCCCCTTTATCCACCATTGGTAAGACTTTTGTTAATACCCCTAGCTCCCTTGTGAGTAAAAAGGAAAAGAAGAGGAAGGGTGATGGAGACGAAGAAAATTTTGAAGAGAATACGGAAGGGACCCACAGGAATCTAGGCAGGGCCACGGGGGGCCAATGTGGCAAACCTCACAAGCCTTCCAAAATAAGTAAGGAAGGTTTCTCTTCTAGAGTGCACAGGTCAGGGAGGATCATTGGCAAACCAACCCCAAAGGCCAAGCTGATTGATTATTTGAAAAGTGCTTTGGATGAAGCAACCCAAGATGAAGAGTCAAAAGAGCTAGAAATCCAAGAACTTTCAGAGGACACGGGAGGGAAACAAGCTTCTTAGGTTTTTGAGGTCACTGAAGAGCAGGGTGTTAACTCTATGGGAACTATTGACAATAAGGGGAAGATGCATGTTGAGGAAGCTGGTGAGGATACAGAGAATGAGAATGATCAAAAAACTGAAATTGAGGCCTTGAAGGACCGAATTCAAAAGCTAGAAAGGTCTTCACCAAAGGCCTTTAAAATACAATTCTGATGAATATGTCTATGTTGGAAGTGGTGGGTAATCTTGGGAATGCTGACAATGCAGAGAATGAGAAACTTAAGGATCTTGTTACTTCTATAGTTACGTAGTTTTGACCTTTCTGACTCTGGTCTTTCCATTATTTTTGTTTTGCTTCTGACTGTGTTTCTTAGTTGTGTCGTTGTTCCTATGCTGGTAGCTTTTGTTTGCCTGCCTTCTTGTATTTTTTAACTATATAGGGTTTGGCCCCTGGTTTGCCACCTTACTTAATCAAAAACAATAAATAATATGACAACCAAAAAAACAAAAATAAAAACAAAACACTAAGAAAATTAAATGAAGACAACAAAGAAAAAAATAACAATAAATAAAAGGTGAAACAACACAATAAAAAATAACTATACAAAACAAATCAAAGAAAAATATAATAAGCAAACTATTATAAGTACACAAAAATAAACAAACACAACTAATGGTTAATCACAATGTTAGCTTAGACTAAAAATAAATTATTTATGCATGTGTAATAGAGGCATTACACTCACTACAAGGTGACCCCTAGGCTAGGTAAGAATGACACCAGTATAACAACACAAGGATAATGGGTACAAATTTGCCCCTAGGCTATGTGAACATAGGATTGCAATAGGGGAGATTAGTATGGTGTTAGTGAATGAAATCAAATACAAACAAATAACACACTAAGCTAACACCCTAATCCTATCTCAAAGGGAGATCATATTAACAAAATCAAATGAGAAACACAACTAGAATTTAAAAATAGAAATCCTTCACCTTCCTTAGATGCTCAAAATAGTTTTTCAAATTTGCTTGCTTAGCTTGTGCTCAATGAGTCTTCATCAAAGGAGGCTTGACTATCTCCCCTTCTCCTTGGTACCTTTATGATGGATTTGGCTTGGATCAAAAATTTGGCATTATAAAACTAATTACAATGGCTTTTAGAATCAATTTATAATTATAACTTTGCACCAAGATATCTTAAAAACAATGTTCATGGCTCACCTATTTATAGATTTTCAAAATGGTTCAGGATTAACCATGACCACCCATTTCAAGATTGAGATGGGTGGCCATGAATAAATCCAATTATGTAATTAAATTTATAAATATACCTCATAAATATTTGAGATATATGGGCATTTAAGAGGGATGGAGGGTCTTAAGGAGGCATGGGGTGGCCTAATCTTGATTTTTTATACATTTATGGCCTAAGGATGCCTTCCCAAGAAATGATGTCATTTGATGATGAAATTATTTAATACCAATTTCAAAAAAGAAATATTCAAAAAATTTCATGGAAAATTAACTTAAGCTCTTGATTTGGTTTAATTAGCCTTAAACATGATTAGTCAAATTTGATGCAAACCTTGGTAATTTATGCATAAATTAATCAAATTAGCCAAAATGTCATATTATTAGCTCAAAATCTGACCAGATTGGAATTAACATGTGATGTCAGATGTGTTAGAACCATATTCCCATTTAGGATGTTTCTAATGTAAAATAACAAAGGCATGTGTCTGATGCAATAAATTTGGTAGAAAAGAGCAATCTAGAGCACCTAGATGCAAAAGTGTCATTTTGACTCAAAATAATCTGATAAAAATTAGCTACTTCATAAATTACATTGCCTTATTTAATGATACCCTAGTAAAAATCAAAACTTGAATATAACAATTTCAACTCTTTTAATGTTTTAAAGTGTTTTTATGCCAAATTGTGCATTTTGATAAGAAATTGGTCAAAATCCTGATTAGAGGCTATCAATGGCTAGTTAAGTATCTACAGTTTATTCATGTTTGGGAATATGTTTCAAACTGTAGGCATAGTAATGTCTTCTCAAATAATGAGTAACGGCCTTTATGCCAAAAAGAAGAAGATGATTGAAGGAAAATCTCCAAATGATGTTGAAAAATCCTATGTTGATGCCCCCTTGAGAGAGTGGTCATCACATATGTAGATGGATAGTCCCTCAAAAAAAAATCAAGAAGAAAGGTGGAACTAACCCACAGTTGAGTGTAATCCAAACAAAAAATGCTTGCATGCATTAATTTATAAAGGGGATCGATTTCCCCAAAGGTGGTTATAATCAATAATAAAAGTCAAAATAATGATTTTCCCATAAGCGGTTATAATCATTAAAAGGACATAAATTGGATAAAAATGATTGTGCCCTAGTTAGGGTTGATTAGAAATCATAACTCACAGATATAACATTTAATATAGATCAAATATGAGTGGGTACAAACATAGATGCAAAGGTCTAATGACTAAAGAAGCTAAAAATAACCAAGCATATGAGGATGAAAAAATTGATGAAAGGGATGGATAGAAGAATAAGATTGATCAATAAAAAGAAAATAGTTATACCTATCAATGAGGAGATGTTCATCCTTATTAGTAATAATAAAACTAGAATGGTTAGTGGGTTGATTTTATCAACATTGGGTGGAAATATTTGACAAGGTGCAAAGGAGAAACTTTTGTGGCTCCATTACTTCTAAACTTTCTTATAGCCAATTTTTGTTGTAGCATGTGACAGTAAGGATCATGATAGAACATCATGAGGACTTGGCTAAAATATGCTTAAGGACTGACTCTCAATCCAATAAACACTCTAAAATAATACACTAATGATAAAAACCATGATGATAATATTGATGCATGAATATGGATAGACTCAAGATTAAAGTGATCAGGAAATCACCTAACAAATGCATATAGATTGAGTCTAAGAAACATTGCTAAAATCAAACAAACAAGTACACAAACAAACAACTTGAATAAACAAACAAATAGAAAGCATGAAAATAAAATCAAAAGAAAGCATCATAACAATGAACTTTGCCCCAGTAGGGTAGATCAAGGATAACTAAATAGGCTTAGATAGGACAAATGTTTTTGGATTTTAAAATATTTGAATGCTTTTGGAAATTTGAGGTATCTTAACTCTTTAGAGAATGACAGGATACCTACTCAGAAAATGATGAGATTGTTTGGCTTAGATTGCTCATAAAACAATGAGAGTAGTTGGAAAGGAGGACTAAGGTGACCTCAACATAAATTGAGAACAACCCACATAGTCCTAAAGTGACCTCAAGTCATATTAATTCCATCCACACAATAGGTGAGTAAAAACCAACTAGGTCCCAATAAGTTTTCAAATCTGACAAATGGCTAGTCAAATGGAAACAATAATGGTAAGGTGATGCGAAAATACATGATAAACAAATGTTACCCCTAGTTTTCCCATAGGTGGTTATAACTAGGATACAATAGCATAGATCAATGATACTAATTTTCTTAAATGTGGTTATAGTTAGTAGCAAGACTGATGAACACTAATTTGCCTATATGCAGTTATAATCAGGCTCATATAAACAAACTTGATATAGGATGGAAAATGAAAAATATTTTTCCAAATTAATGATCACACTACTTTCATAGATTGTTATTATAAACATGGATTTGATTGATTATTGAAAGTTGATTGGAATCCCCTCACAAAAAGTGCATGAAGAACCAAAGTAACCAAGATCAAAATAGGATTGGGTAGGATGACTAAAAAGAGGCTTTGGTCTAGATAGGAATGGAATGGTAAGATGACATTGTTTAAGATAATTATAGGTTGGTATGATGGTATGGTCTTGATTAGGATAATGATGGTTTTTTATAAATTGGATAAAATGGTAAGAGGGTTTCCCCCAATTGACTAGGTGAATAGTAAGATATGTGACAATGGAAAATGGAAATGGTAATTTGAAATGGTATGGTATGTGTTTTTGGCTTGGGCGATTATTGGTTTTTTATTCTATTATTAATGCTAATGTGGAGATACATGTCCTGATTAGCAAATGGTACCAATAAAATAATCAACCATGTTAATTACTAGCCCACGCCTTGTCTAAATAGTTTTTCTATCAAGAATTGGTTGCAGATTTAAATGCAAATGATGTTGTTATCTTTATTGGTCATTAATTTTGTTTCCTTCAAATATCGAGACAAGGTATCTATGTAGCCTCTATAAAAGAATGTGTGACCATGGATGGTAAATAGGGATAAATTTTGGATGATAGGTTTGTTTTGTCAATGAAATGGTGGATGATAATAGAATGTATAATAGTAAGGAATCAAATGAAGCGTAGGACTTTCAGTCACACATAATGTTGTTGATGCTAGATTTGACACAACTTTGGATGTGGTAGGTCTAAAGACCTTTGAATAAGCTATTGATAGGACCACCAAATTTTTCTATTATTTGATGTTGAGAGTGGCTATCATTTGATTAGGTTGTAGATTGGAAGTTATTTTGATTTGATCTTTGATTTTGTCTTCATTATGTAGTGAAAAGATTTGATGCTCAATGATTGGCACCTCAATGAGGTTTTCACCAATGAAGTTGTCATGATTTTCATGTAGCATCTCCAAGAAGGTTTCACTAATGAACATTGTCTTTTGATTTTGACTATCTTCTAGTGCTTCCAAAAAAGTTTCACTAGAAGATGTTGAGTTTAAAATTTGATTGTCTCTTAGAATATCTGAAAAGGTTTTAATATGAGAGTGTTCTTATGCTACATGCATGTGTTCTTGGTCTCCTTGATCTTCTTCAAATGCTATGTCACCATGGATTAAATTTAATAAAGTGTGATTTTTTCAGTCCCAAGTGACACTTATGCGAGATGGAATGTTAATGAAATGGATAGATTGGTTGATGGTAATGGAATGGGAGATGGATACACAATCCTCATAAAAGATATTAGGAGAACTTGTGGTGATGTTGAAGTAATCATCCTCAAAAACTATAGAAGGATCACAAATTTATTCAAACTGATCTATGAGGCATGCATAACCAATATTTTAATAGTCATGCTTGTATTATATTTATAAAATTGATTCTAACTCAAGGGATTTTGAATATAATGTTGAGACTAATGTTGATTTTGATACTAAATCAGATGTGATGGATGTTGATTCTGATGTTAAATCAAATGTTGATTCAAGAATAGAACCTAACTCTAATGTTAATTCTTCATCTAATGGGTACTTTATTGCAATGATGTATTGTTAAATGTTTGGTATTAGACAATTAATGACCTATGATGGCATAATGAGATCCATAAAGACTAGTTTATCAAAGTGAAAATCCTGAATGGTAGGAAAAAGGTCAAGAGACAACTCCTTAGAGACTAGCTTGTTAAAGGGAGGCCCTTGAAAAATATTCATATTATTGAGGTAATGATTTTCCCAAAGGTAATTATAATCATTACAAATTAATGTAATAAAGACTAGCTCATCAAAGTGAGACTTCTCAATAACAAGTATAGGATTTAAAGGTGGCTCATCACAAGTTGACTTTTCATAAATGGTTGGTTTATCAAAAACATCTTGGATTGGTTGGTTTTTTGGACTTGGTTTCCAATGAGTTGAAAAATGCTAGTTTTAAACATAGATTGGTCTTTAAATGATTAGTTCAGTTAAGGTTATATTTGGATTGGCTATGGTTTTCTAAAGTGGTGAACTATTGGAAATCAATGAAGAATGATCGATGGTTAGATAATGATAGGGTATTGTGGATATTGGTTGTTCACATAAGCCAAAAGACTAGGTCCTGATATAGAAATGGTGTGGTATTGTAGAGCTTGATTGCTCACACAAGCCAAAGGATGAAGTCCTAAAAAGATACATTCAGAGAATTGTAGAGCTTGGTAGCTCATAAAATCCAAAGCATCTAAGTCCTCATAAACCATATCATCCCAATATTGAGTTGGATCATAAGCTAGTTCTTGTCTATGTTTTGTCTAATGATTATCATAAAAAGGGTACGGATCCATATCCTAAATAACATTATTTTTAGTTGGGTCTTCAATAAATTCCTCCTCACACACCTCGTCATACTAATCAAGGTCTTGAGTTGGATCATAAGTAGGTCTTGGTTATATTAAATTTATGTGGCCATTCTATCATAACTTGGATTGTATGTGATTACACCATAAGTGTATCTAGACATGTTTGCATAAATGATGAAAGCTCTAAAACAAAAATATTAGAGTTTTACAAGCTCTAAAAAACTATGTCCAAAGGACAAATGGTTCAAAAACGATCTAACTTGGTCAAAAGGGTGAAGTTGTATATCTAGTAGGTTTAAAAATGGATTTATATCTCCAAAATGGTTTGTGATAAGATTTGGCAAAAATAGTCTAACGTCAAATGTCTAATGTCTAATGTCAAATGTCATACACATAAAGGGAAAACATCTGAATTAAAATTGGCATATCAAAATTTTAGGTCAAAGTGTTCTAAACAAGGTTTAAACTAGGAAAGGGAAAAGAGTCACTAGGTATTTTATCAAAACACAAAGTCAAAAGCTAGGGTAAAATAGACTGTGTTAGGACTTTTGGCTAGATGACATCAAAATCTAGGCTTGAAACAAAAGATTGATGTGATTTGATTTATTTTAACAAGTTTAGAAATGTCTTTGAAATAGACCTAGCACATTTAATCAAACATAAACATGATCAATTCATATAAGGCACCTAGGGAAAAGGTTGTGTTCTCCCAAACAAAAACACAAATAATGATGAAAATAGGTTTTGTGAACAAACAAACTAGACAAAATTAAATGGTGTAATCGTGCTAGATAAACGCTGTCAAAGAAAAATCAAAATGGTTGAAACTTTGAAACAACTTGGACTCTATGAAAATAGGCCTATGAAATAATTTTAAAAATAATTTGAGTAGCATAATAATGATAAAATTCTTAAAAGGTGTGATAAATACTTGTTTCAAGACTCTAAGTAAAAAATGGTTTACCATGATTTTGGCAGCACTACGCTCCTCAACTCAAATGATTCCTACATACAAAGTTGGATAAATTATCTAAGGCATGAGTGTGCTATCAAATGGATAAATGTCAAAATAGGGTAGGTATTCAAAGTCTAGTACTCAAAGTGTTAGTAAACAAATGAGATGACTTGAGTCTTAGAAAATGATGATAATGATGTTGAGTCTAAAAATGATCCTCAATTTAAATTGGAAATTGAACTCAAGTTAAAACAAGTAAGTGCAAAGTGGTGGACCCAATTTAACACATCAACCTTTAAAACTTAGAAGAGTCCAATTAAATTTAAACTATCAATGAAGGACTTAAACAAAATGTGGCAAAAGGTCTAGACTTAAATGGGAAGCATATTTTTTCCAAATTGGAAGATATGACACAAAGTGTATGATGGTGAATTTGACTAAGAAAAAAGATGTTTTCACTTGGGCAGCATAATTCCTCCCTTGTTCAAGGAAATTTAGGGACAATGTGTTTTGTCATGTCATTTTGTTAACATCAAGCTTTGACTCTCAAACAAGACCAAGTAATTTAAGATAAAGACAAACTAACTAATCATCTTAAATCCTAAACTGATAAGGTATGGCAAAGTGGGGTTAACTAAACTAATTATTTTTTTATCACTTTTAGATGGATCAAAAGTATATGAATTTTATGTCAGGATTTAAAATAAGAACACATCATTTGGGGTTATTGTTATATGGCTTATTATAAAAAGGTTTTACCTTTTTTACAACCACTACATCTATCACTTTCTCAATGTAGTGCAATGATCAACATGCTCAAACATATTTAGCTTAGCCTCTACTAAAGGATATGGTTTAACCACTCAAAGCATCATCTTAGTGAGGGAATCCCAATTTATATACCCCCCTCTGGAGAGGGTTTTAAGATGATGCCAGGAGTTGAAGCCCTAGGTCAAAGCTTCCCTAATGAACTCATGGGAGGTAATGAAGTCCCCCTCACAACCCAAGATTTATGAAATAAATGACACAATAGAAAGACTTTATGGTCACCTCAAGATCACCCAATACTGTTAAAAATTTTTTGGGAGTGCTTTAAATGACATTCTTTATATGCCTTAGACTAGGCTCAAAGTGTGATAAAATAACACTTTTGATCCCAAAAGTTTGTTAAAGGGGATGGATGGGAGAGAATACATGCACACCTCTTTTTTATAAAACACACAAGAATCAAATTTATAAACAATTGAAGTTAGGTTAATTTCTTTGCACCAAATTGAAAGTGTTAATTAGATTTGTTACTATCCCCTTGATTTTCAGATATTCAAATAGAAATAATTTCAAACCACCTAAAAATAAGTTGGCACTTTTCATCCCAAAAATTCCATAAAGGGAATGGATGGGAGAGCATACATACACAACTTTTCTCATGAAAACAAGCAATAAATAAACAAGGCATGATAAATGAAAGTTTAGAAAAATAATTTAACTATATGATGTTATGTTTATTTTAAGACACAAAATGAAATGTGTTGTGAAGTTTGGCCCTTTGGAATTTGATTGAACTTGTAAAAACTTGATAAATTTCTATGGCATAAAAACAAACTAAGTTATTTTTAGACCCTAAATAGACAATTTGAACAAGATTGACAAAATGTTAGTATTTGATTAGGTTCATTGTTTAAACACCAATTTAAATTATTAGATTATGTTAATAGCCAACTTGAAAATTTTAAAATATTTTGATAAACAAAACAAGACAAAACATAACATAACTATGTTCATTTTAAACCCAAAAGTCTAAATGTGTATGTTTTAGCATGTTTGTTTTAATCCTAACTTGAAGTGTTTGATTAGAATGCTTCATTTTAAATGCTCAAAATGAAGTGTATATTTATTTTAAACAAGTAAAATGGTTCTCAAATGCTACCTTAACCATACAAAAATAAGATTATGACTACCTTCTTTAGATCACTTTATAATATGATACAAAGACTTTTGAAAAATGAGTTATCAGGTTTTAGACAGTCGAGTTGGGTTACACAAAAGAGTTGGGTTGATTCATGGCAAGTTAGGTTGGAAACTGAGTTGGGGTGACTCAATGTGAGTTGGGGTTAAGTTGGGCTAAGTTAGGGTGAGTTGGGGTCAATTTGGAGTCGAGTTAGGGTTAGTCAGGGTGAGTTAGGATGAGTCAAGTTGAGTTAGGATTGAGTTGGGGTGAGTCAGGGTGAGTTGGGTCAAGTTGGGGATAAGTTGAGGTTGATTCAATGTGAGCTGGGGTTGAGTTGGGGTTGAGTCATGGTATGTCAGGTCGAGTTGGGGTTGAGTTAGAGTCAATTTGGGGTTAATTCAGGTTGAGATGGGGTTGAGTTTAGGTAAGTTTGGGTTGAAAGTTGAGTTAGATTGGAAATCAAGTTGGGTTGGAAATTGAGCTGGGTTGGTATCTGAGTTGGGTTACACAATCTTGAGAACAAAACTATGACTTATAAAAAAATAGATTTTTTCTCAACTTTTTACCTTCTTTGCTTTCACACTGCAAGATCAAGCATGACAATAGTTAGTAGGTTGATTTTAGGTGAAATTTGATCAAATTTGTGAGGCTAAGTCCCATCAAGCATGCCATTTGTGAACATGGTATTATAATATGGAGGGATTAGTATGGTGTGAGTGAATGAAATCAAATATAAAAAAAAGAACACACTAAGCTAACACCCTAAATTTGTCTGAAGGGGAGAGCATATTAACAAAACCAAATGATAAACACAACTAGAATGAAAAGAAAAATAAACATTTCACCTTCCTTGGATGCTCTAAATATCTTGTTGAAGTGGTTTGCTCAACTTGTGCTCAATGAGTCTTCATCAAAGAAGGCTTGGCTATCTCTTCTTCTCCTTGGCACCTTTATGATGGATTTGGATTTTGCTTGGCTCAAAAAAAATCATTATAACACTAATTGTAATGGATTTTGAAATCAATTTAACATTATAAATTTTCACCAAGATAGCTTTAAAATGATGTTCATGGCTCTCTCATTTATAGATTTTCAAAATGGTTCAAGATTAACCATGGCCATCGATCTCAGGATTGAGATGTGTGGCCATGAATAAATCCAATTATATCATTAAATTTATAAATATCCACTATAAGTATTTGGGATAGAGGGGAATTTAAGAGGCATTGAGGGTCTTAATGAGGCATGGGGTAGTTTAATCCTAATATTTTATGCATTTATGGCCTAGGGATGCCTTCTTATGAATTGATGTCATTTGATGATGTAATTATTTAATATAAATTTAAAAAAAGAAATATTCAACAAGTTTCATGTAATATTAACTTAATCTCTTGATTTGGTTCAATTAGCCTTAAAAATGATTAGTCAACGTCGATGTAAACCTTGGTAATTTGTGTTCAAATTAATCAAATTGGTGAAAATGGCATATTATTGGCTCAAAATTTGATTGGATTGGAATTAGGATGAGATTTTAGATGTGTTGGAACCATATTATTATTTAGGATTTTTCTAACTCAAAATAGTAAAGGTACATGTCTCATGAAATAAATTTGGTAGAAAAGAACAATCTAAATCACCTAGGTGCAAAAATGCCATTTTGATTTGAAATGATCTAATCAAAGTTAGTTGTTTCATAAATTGCATTAGCCCATTTAATGACACCCTAGAAAAAATTGACACTGAATATAAAAATTTCAACTCTTTTAATGTGTATTAATGTTTTTAGGCTAAATTATGCAATTTGATAATAAATTGGTCAAAACCCTAGTTGGAGGTTATTAATGGCTAGTTTTAGGTGTCTATAGGCTATAGGGAAATAATGACTCAAAATAAACAAAATGGGTGGAATAGAAAAAAAGGAATGGGTAGCTGAGCTAACTCCAGATACACTAAGTAAGTGAGAATTGCCTACATAGTTCCATGGATGCAAGATCTAACATGAACTTCAGGCCAAATGTTTTTTTTTTAGGATATGGGATAAAAGAAAATTGATGATAAGGAAAAATGATTGTGGTGCAGAAGAAATATGGGAATGGTCTCACAATATGACGAGTGCATTTTCAAAGAGAAAGATGGTGTCTAAAATTTTGAAAGTGTCAACACAAATAAAGATTAGAAGCATGAAAGTATGGGTTAGGATAAAACCACACTAAATGACAAGAGACAAGTATTCACAAAGGAACCAAATTGGTGTTTCAGAGTGTCTACTATGTCTAAGGTTGAGAAAGAGAAAGTGCTCACAAAATGGTAAGAGCATAAAAAACTCCAAGGGTACAATAATGAATTAATTTAAAATTAAAAATGCACACATAAATGTAACTCACAAAACAACAAGAGCATTTTCTATGTTTTTTTTTAAGTGGTGAGAGTGTGGCATAGATTGCTCACAAAATGGTGATAACATGTCTTAGGTTGCTCAAAAAATGGCAAGAGTGTGGCTTAGGTTTCTTAAAAAATGGTGAGAACATGGTTTAGGTTGCTTTCAAAATGGTGAGAGCATGGCATAGGGGTGATCAAGATAACCCCAATATAAATTAATCGTTGCCTACATAGTCCCAAAGGACATCAAGTCAATGTAATTCAAACTATGCACAAGGTATGGTAAAATTATGGTTTTATTATACCTTCTTATGTGGAGATGCACAACTTGATCAACATATGATACAACTAGAAGAGTTTAGCCCACAACCCTTCTAAATAGTTTCTTTGTCAAGAGCCTATTATTTATGAAAAGTTCAATAATGTTATTGTGGTCTTTGTTTGGCTTAGATTCTGCTTCCTCCAAACTTATAGACAAGATGTCTTCATAGCTTATGTGAAGGAAGATGTTTCCAATAAGGGTAAATAATAATAGGTAAAGGATAAATGGTCTAAGTTGAAAATATGATTTTGGTTCATAATGGAATCTATAATTATTGGGTAACAAATGAACATCAAGACTTGTAATCACACACTATATTGTTGATTCTTAATTCAACATAATTTAAGTTGTGGCATGGTCAAATACTTTTGAATATGCTCTTGATAAGAACACCATATTTTTCTATAGTTTATAACTAGGATTAAATACCATATGATTATGTTGTAGATTAGAATTTGTACAAATATCATCTTCATTAATGTTTTCATCAAACAATGAATAACTATTGTGCTCATCTATTGGCACCTTGAATAGGTTTTAACCAATAAATTTGTTTTGATTATCCCATAGGGCCTCCAAGAATTTTTCACTAAGGAATGTTAACTTTTGACTTTGATTGTCTTCTAACACCTCAAACAAGGTTTCATTAAAATATGTTTAGTTAGAATGTGATTGTCCCCTATCACCTCTAAAAAGGTTTCACTAGGAGATTATTATTATTCAATATGAATGTGGTCTTGTTCCCCTGATATTATAGACCTAATATGGCACCATGGATGTAATTCAGTAAATTCTATTTGTACTAGTCCTAATTAACAATTCTGAGAGGTGGAATGTCAATATAATGGCTATGTTGGTTAGTGGTAATGGTATGTAGAATAGTATTAATGATGAAAGGCAACACAACCTTCATAGACCATACTAAGAGAAATTGTTTCAATGTTGAAGTAATTTTCCTCAAAAATTATATAAGGATAAATAATATAGTAAAATTGATCTATGAGGTATGTGTAACCAATGTTATAACATCCATAAATGTATTCTAATTCAAAACTTGATTCTAATACAAAGGAATTTTAATCCAATGTTAATATTGATGTTGATTTTACTTCTGATGCTAGATCTGATATTGGTTCAATAATATAACTTGACTCTAATTTTGATTCTTTTTTTATTGTGGATCTTTCTATAGTGATGTCTTGTTGAATGTTTGGTATTGGACAAGTAGTTGCCTATGATGGCATAATGGGATCTTTAAAAATAGAATTATCTAAGAAGGTTTCAACACATACTGGCTCATCTAAGTAAATCCCCTAAAAGAGAGGGAACAACTCAAGGGGTGACTTCATAGAGACTGGATTTTCAAATTGAGGTTCTTCATCAATAGGGAAAGGATCAAAAGGTGATTAATCACAGGCTAAATCATCATGAATGGATTTTTCAACAATAATATTGAGAATTGATTGATATTTTTGGCCTTGGTACACACTCATTTGCAAAATATCAAATTTGAACATAGTTGGGTCTCTAATAGATAATGGTTTTTGGATGAAAAATGATCAAAGTTATGGCATGAATACCTTTGTCTAGAATTTTCTAAAGTGGGGAATATTTGGCACTGCATGAATAATGGATTGTGGTTCAATACTAGGATTTTTAAAAATTAGATTAATGAATAATGGATCAATAAATACTATCTCATCAAATTGAAGTTCCTCAATGATGGGTTAAACAAATACTAGTAGTGGGCCTAGGAAAGTAACTTTAACACACATAGTCATGATCTGTGACCTTGTTTAGGTAATGAGTTACTAGAATTGGAAGGAAAGGGAAGAGGGTTTGGAATGATAATCCTTAGGTGTTGTGGACTTGGTTGCTAATGCAATGCAAAAGTATAGGGCCTAAAATGGTAACCTTTGAGCACTAAATGTCTTGGTTGCTAATGTATGTCAAATGATGAGGGTCCATAATTGTAACCTTGGGGATCTACAAATCTTGGTCACTAGCATAGGCTATAGGATGAGGACCTAGAATCGTAAACTTTGAGTGTTATGGAGCTTGGTTACTAATGCATGACCAAGGAGGAGAATGGGGTTGGCATATGAAAAATGGAATGGATTAGTTTAGTAATTAATAAATATCCCCAAAGAGGGTAATATTACACCAAAAAATATGCTCTAATAAAGGGAAATATTGGTCAAAAAAAGATACCCCCAGAAAGGGTGGTATTGGTATAGAAAAAATGCCATAGTCTGAAGAAGGTTTTCTGCATTTTTAAAATGTTTTGAATTTTGGTTTATAAATGTTTAAAAGGTGATTTTGGACACTTGAATCAAATAAACACAAGGAAAAATGAGACTATAATGAAAAAATAAATGGCATAACTCCACACAATTAGAATAAAGAGGTTACGAGATTACTCAAACTTGGTTAGTTGAAATCATCAATTTAGAAGATTGAAAAATAATCTAGAAACATAGGGTGAAAGCTAGCACAAGAAAATCTAAGTTCAAAATATGTCAATATCATAAAAAATCTAAGAACAAATGTGGTGGGTCATGGTTATAAAATTAGAATAAGACCATTTCAGATTAAGAGGATTAAGATGCAAACTAAGAAGCTCAAGATGTGAATTAATACAAGAACTCCTAAGTATAAAGCTACAAATAAATGGGCAGCATAATGGTACCACATGGAAAAGAAGGTAGAATGGTCCAAGAACTTATAGAATGAGTAAAAACAATATGACATAATTTTGAAATAAGAATAGAATAGGCAAGTGTCTAAATAAATGGCATTCAATCCAAATGGAAAATTTCACCCAAGTTTACTCAAACCAAGCTCAAAATATGAACCACCCAAGCCCATATTGTAGCAAGGCTTTGGTATATACCAATAGCATTTTCAATTAGAAATTAAAAAGGTAAAATTTTGGATTTTAGATTAAAAGGAATTTAAATTTTGTAGAAGGTAACTAGTCTAAACTTAATCTAACATCGTAACAATGTTATTTTGAAAACACAAACACAAATGAATTGATTGAATTTGAGCAAGGCTAAAAGTGTTTTGGATTTTGACAACATAATGCCTCTGTAAAAATAAATTGTGTATAACAAGTGTGATTGTTTACACATTTTGGTTCACACAAATAGTTATTAGACTCAAATTACCATGTAAGTAAAAAAGATCAAGAAAAACACCAAAGTGTATGTCTTATCCTATAAAATTGATAAGGTGGCTTCATACTCTTGGATTCCATGTGTATACTCAATGTTGAGAGGAAATGAGATGTAAATCTAATAAAATTAGATACACATGAAAAGTAGGGTTTTTAGGCCCCCTCTTCTCTAAAAAGAATGTATAGTGACATGAAACTTTTGGCTAGTCACCCTGAACCAATAGTACTCCATGGTAAATGGGTCTTCTCTAAAAACTATAAGTATTACATGATCTAAATGTTCCCATATGTGTGATTAACACTAGAGAACAACACATCATTTGGATCTAAGTTAATTGGATTGTTGTGAACATATATTATCCTTTTCAAAACCACTACATTTGTCAATTTCTTAGTCAAGTGTGATGTCATGGTTAAACATTCATTATGAGATAGGTTTTATTACAGAGCTTGTTTAATTTCGCAAATAAGAATCCTAACAATTTGACCTCAATTTGTATATGCCACCATGTATTGGGGTTGAAATGATGTTTGGAGATGAATTCCTGGGTCAATGTTTCCCTATATAAATCATGGGGAGGGCTATGAACTCCCATGCACAAGCTAAGATACAATAAATAAAAATTGTAGGACTTCAAGGTTATTTTGGGATCACCTAAATCAATCAAATTTTGGGGAGTGCCTCAGAGACATTCCTACCATGCTTTGAACTAAGTAACAAAGGAAATAAGTGAAGCATTTTTGGATCACCCAAGTTCCTTAAAGGGGATGGGAGAGAGCATACACACTACACTTGTTTGCAAAACAAACACAATAAAAAATAATAAAAAATCAAAATCTCTTTGTAGATACCAAAATTATGTCACACACATGTATAACTCTCTGTGTCCAAACCCTCCTTGAGCCCCTTTTCATAATTAGCCTTCATAACCCATGTTTTCACCCTGCACACATTAATTAATTTCAAGTATTTAATTAAGTTAATTAAAAACTACTTATGCCACCATTCACCTCATCTTAAGACTAATTCGTATCCTCTTAGTCACCTAAAGACTTAGTCTCCTAATCCTAACTACCCATGACTTGTTCTCACCCTAATCATAAATTCTTAACTAATTATGTCCTTTTTAACCTCACATTTATACCATTTCCTAATGGACACCACACTCGATAGGAGAAGGAACAAAAAATAGGCTAAATATACCCCTTTTACCTATTCTCATACCATCGATGTTAGTAAACCGATGGCTGACGTTGGTGGGATCACTGACTTTGGTTACTTAAGGCAAATTCTAAGCTAATATTCAAGTTAGTAGAAATCAAAAAAATCAATGATTCACATACAGGCTTTAGCATTTGACTCTCTACATCTAGGCTTATCATTACTATACATAAATCAATCCAAACTAGGAATTGATATACTACATAGAGTTTATATTCTTTTGAATTGGTAACACATGCTTGTCTTTCATGTTCACCTACTACTTCAACATGCCTCATCATAGCCATCTATATATCACTCATAGTTCATCCATTTGACCAGTTAAGTATATCTCTATGTTTTGTAATTCCTTTAAATAGTCATTTTATAATCACTTTATGTTATATTTTTTATCATTTTATGAACATCTCAACTCTCTTTGTGAAGGAGTTGTAAAACTCCTTCACCTATTTCCCTCCACTTCAAACATACTAACCCTCTATCTAGACACACTTGAGCCTTACCCACTCCCTTATGACTCTTCCCAACCTCACAAAACTAGCCAAAATCTATCTCCTAGCTTATAAAAATCTCTTGTAATCTCCTAAGAACTTACTTCCCCTACCAACATTCATCACATAACTGATGTCAGTCATACATCCATACCGACATCGATAGCCTAATCGATGTTGATGACTATATATTTCCACCAACTTTTTAAAGCCTAACTAAACAACCTATAAAAACACTAATAACCCACATTACCTACATTGTGTCACTCTCTGTTGCACTCAAATTGTAAGAATGGTATGAATATCACTTTCTTTCTCTCTCTTTCATTTTATTATTCATTACCATTTTGTTTCAAAAAGTGGACTGTCATCCCTAAGGAAGTTTGACACTTATAGGAACAATCACATAGCTTGGTAGCCCACTCATATATCTACTAATAAATATTTTTGATGGTAGTGCTTTCTTATTCATAGTTAGTCCTTCCTATCCAAACAGGGGTGGTCAACATCATCTAGATATGTCACACACCTAATCTAGGTTCTCTCTAATCTCTAATCCCTACCCTTCATCTCTGTTTCTCCTTAAACATCAAAAAAATTCAAAATTTAGTGAAACATTTATGGCATGCCCGATGGGACCCAAGAATTTTCTTTGGGTTCATTTCATTTATAAGCATTCATATAGGTTCATTATAGTGAAAATTCCATTCCTTTCACTTTCTCCCTCTCTTTTTCTTCCAAATGAAATATTCAACATTTTATTTTCTATTTAAAGGTAATAAACTAAAATTTCTTCTTTCTTGCCACTCTTCTCTTTCTTTTGCCTTTAAAAGAAACTTATCATTTTTCTTGCAAGTTAAAAAGAATCTCTTATTTATCTTTCTTGAATGCACATTAGGATAGTGAAATTCATTCTCTTCTATTTCATCATTATTTTCATTTGAATCAAAACACTTCCAATTTGGGTTTAAAACTTATTGCACTTTATTGTGTGCTTGCTACATATTACCTCACCTAGTTAATTACAAGCATTATGAATCAATAATAGTACACCCATGTTACACTACCACATCACACTCATAGAAACAAACATATAAACTCACCTGAGATAAGGTCCATCAGGATTTCATCACCCAGTGGATCACGTTACTCTACCTGGATATCCTACTTGGATTTCACCACCAAGGGGAGAACCCACTTTGTTCTCTGGTAGAATATAAACTCTAGATAGAAGGTATATTTTGGATAAGTGTCCTAACTTGGCTTCAATTCCATGAAGTTAGGGGATCAAGCTCATATAATAGGCCATGTACCTGTTCTATCATATTTCCTCTTGAGCACTAAAACTAAGCTGAAACTAGCTTTAGATTACTTTCTAGTATTTTCAGTAACCAAACTCTCATCTCACTATCTGATTAAGGCATTAGCCAACATGAGACTAAAACTAATCTCTAGGAGTTAATAATTAGTGGTTGTATATTCCATTTCTTCTTTTCTATTGCCTTTTATATTTTTTGAGTTGGTAAGGACATTTTTTTATTAATTTACAAAATCGACACCATTCATAATACTCATGTTGTATAACTTGTTATATCAATTTTTTTAAGTGTTCATCCTCCCTATACAAAGCTCTTTCATCTTCTATTTTACCTAGTTTTTGCCTCTAGGTTTTTAAAATGTTATATTTTTTATCTCCTAATACTCCATAGTGAACGACATCAATTAAATCCACTGACATCGACAAACTTTAACCCACTGACATTGGTCAAATGATCGATGTTGACAACTATGTAAATTGGTTATTTTTAGTTTGCTCAAACTAGCAAGCTAAAACAACCTACCTTCCTATACCAAAACTTGAGTTTTTCTCACTCTATCACTAATACAGAGTTCTAAGACCATTTATACTTCTTGCATGGTATTGATGTGAATCCAACCTAAAATTCTCGCTAATTATGTAATCTAGTAACCACTTCCACCTTCCCCTCTTATTGTTGATTATGTCATGGAGCATACATCAGATACAGAGCATACTCCCAGCCCCAAAAAAATTCCCATTGTGCTTGAAGGAGATCAAAATTTTGTTAAATTTTTTGATCGCAATGTGGTATCCCTTCAGCATTACTTTGCCATGATCCAAACCTGTAATTCTTTGGGTGACCCACTATATGGTATACCAATTTCTTTGATGGAGACAACTTCAGTTTCAGCTATCTCCACTATGTTCCCCATGGTTACTCAAACCATCACTTCAAAAAGTAGCCCAACCATAAACAATGTCCAAAGTTTAGCATCACCAACCACCTAATCTCACCTAAACCCTGTCATGGCTTCCCTGCCTTCACAACCACAAGTAATTTAGTCAAGTCTAACCCCATATTATAATTTGGTGGTATCTATCCCATCTAATCTCAAACCTATTATTACATGAGTTATGACTCACCCTTCACCCAGTATAACCATGCTAACAACCCAACCTACAATAACAGCATCTAACCAAAGCATAGTTTCTGACCCAGTGGGACAAGTCCCTTTTATTTTTTCCCCCCAACTTATGACTCAGTACCCCTATGTTGCATCAACACAAATCCATCAATATATGTCATATGCTCCCTCCACCTCTTATCAAGTTCCCTATAACTTAGGGGTATCTTCCAAACCAATCATTCTTTAGAGATCATTAAGATGTTGATGGACAAGATGTCTAATCTAGAGACATTCATGTCAGGTTCAAATAATGTGTTATCTTATGATTAGATATGTAATGAGCCAATCTATCCTTCTATCCCTCTTCACCCTTATCCAAGCCAATGGGAACTCCCCAAATTTACTCGCTTCTAGAGTAAAGAGGACCTAGAATAGCATTTGTGAGCATTTTGACATGCTCATTATTTAATAGGATATGATGATGTGTTACTACTTTTCACCTTCCTTATGTCTTTTTTGGTTGCTGCCCTAGATTAGTATAGATCTATAACTCATCAATCCCTTTTCTCATTTACCCAACTCACACAATTATTCCCAGACCATTTCTCTATCAACATTTCTAAAGAGGTTTTTATTATGAAACTTTATTCTATTAAATAATTTGATGACAAATCTATCATAGATTTTATCACTCATTGGAGAGGCTTAATCAATCAACACTCCTTCTCTTTACCCAACCTAAGCTTATTGATCTCTTCCCGAGGGCATGTGCTAAGCACATTTTGTCCACACTTTGAGCACAAACTTTTTGCACATTTGATGAAGCTTTTAAAATTGTGTATAAACTTGAGATCTAGGCTATAGACAAAGATAGAGTCAAGTTGTGTAGTAAGAATGCCATTTCCAAATCAAATGACTCCTCTTCTTCTAAACCTTCTCCTTTTAACCAAAAACTTAAAGGCTCTACCAATGTGGTGGTCATTAAATCAACTTCTTCCACAACCACAACCACAAACCAACCTAATTCTTAGACCTCACAAAATTTGACCAAGCAATTTCAACAATGCTTCAAACAAAGATGATACACTACCATTGGGGAGTCATATACTTCCATTTTAGAAAAAATATTACAATAGGGAGACATAACCCTTATTCAAATCAAGCCTCTTATATAGTTTGATGACTCCCATCCTATTCCTACTTGGTATAAGGAGGATGAGTTTTTTGGCTACCATCAAGTCAAAGGCCACAATTATAATAACTGTAAAACTTTCAAGAGCATTGTTTAAGACATGTTTGATAGGGGTGATCTCATCTTGGATAACCCTAATGCACCTGTTAATCAAAATATGGATGTGTTAAAATAGCCTTTTCCTAACCACTCACCCAATAAAAACATTATTCAAACCATGACTAATAACTCATGTGATCATAATATCCATATGGTCAATATGGTCTTTCCTTTACCTTCAATCCAAACTACCACACAATAGGAGGCACTCATTTTACCTATTCTTCCCTCACAATCGATAGAGTTTATTTTGTCCATCCTTCCTCCTCAAGTATAAGAGTTTACTTCACCTATTCTACTCCCACATGAGAAAGGGCCTCCTTTACCTCTCCTTTTGCCGTAAGAGGAGCCTATATTTCTAGTTCTTTTTGCACCCATTTTACCTATCCTCTTACCACTTGAGGACCATGCCTTACTTGTTCCTCAACTACATGTTTAGGGGAGAATCATTCCTATGTTATACCCTCTTGAGGAACCTTCATCACCTCCCTCTCCTCCACTAATAAAAGGTAGTACTCCATCTATTCCTCCTTCATACCTAGAGGAGCTAGTGTTATCTACCACTACATTAGATGAGAGACCTATTGTACCTACTCCAATTCAACCAATTTTGCCACTTATTTTACCTATGGAAGATCATAATTTACCTATTCCTCACCCACATGATGAGGGGGAAATTATACCTATGCTCTATCCCCTTGAGGAGCCTTATTCTCTTACCTCTCCCCCACTCATAAAAGACCATGCCCCTTCACCTATCTCTGTCAAAGAAAACCCTGTTGTGACTCTTTCTCACCTTTAGCCTGAGGTAGTAGAGGCCAACAATTTCCCTCTTTCGCATTCACCTAAGCCTTCTAAATAAGTAATTGTAAGGCCTAAATTAACTTCATCTAAACCCTTCTCATGGTTAGTAGAAAGTTTATAATTTCTTGACTTCATGAAGTTAGATCATGTGGCATTTTGGGACCAACTTAAAACTTCTTATCCTACACAATGAGTGTCATCCTCTGCCACCAATCCTATTACTACCATTTACCCTAAGGTATTTGAAAAAGTTAGAGCTTCTTCACTAAAATCACTAGAAGCTCATCCTTCTACATCAAAACCTCACCCTCACAAGCTTCAGCCACATTAAAGTAGATCAAGTCTTTAGTCATTCACCTGGTCTCTAATCTAATTCATCCACAAGTGAAATTATATCTAACTCTCTAACCAAAAGTTGGAGTTTCATGGCCTAAACTAAGGAAAAGTGTTAATCTTCCTAGATCTTATTGATCCTCTCCTCTTCTACCCTTAACTTTGTCATCAATTTTGGGACCACATCCCTCTAATTTAGTTGGGGGATCACTGATCCAAGCAAAACTAAAGGCTAAGATACCTCCACTAATGCCTCTACCACCTAGTAGGCCTTTTACTTCTAACACCATGACACCTACCACCAATAAAGTGTCAAAAAATCATGTGGCTCCAACACCACCTAAAAAGGTACCATGGAAAATCACCCCATGACTCCTACACCAAAGAAGGTGTCGACCCCCATTACAATAACAAGTGCTAGCCCACTCATAGGCTCTCACATATTTTTTCTACACTAGTAATTATAATCTTCCATAATAACTCTTCCTCTCATTAAGCCTTATAACTCTCTTGGAATGAATCCATCTTGGTTTGATGATACACAAGTGTGTCTATATCATTGTTCACTTGGACATGATACTAATATTTTTAAACCTCTCACAGTAGTCATTTAGAAACACTTTGATATTGACACCCTCTTTGTTGATATTCCTATTAACCTTCCTACTATTCCACTTGTGGCTTCCACAATGCCTCATATGTTCCACCTGAATTCAAACCCAAAGATGTTTTCATGCCCCCTTTACCACCTCCTTCACATATGTTTTAGATCAACACAGTTCATGTGGCCAAGTGATCACAAAATCAAAAGGATAAAGGTAAGGAAAAAGTCACTGTCCCTTAGGCTCATCCCTTCTCAAAAGACACCCCTCCTCTGAATCCCAAGATGGAAAAAGACACCCCTCCTCTGAATCCCAAGATTTCCATCTTGGGTGTCCTAGAACCAACATCTTGAGAAGTTATTCAATGCTTGATGGTAAAACAATTTCACCAAAACCCTATGAAAATGTCCTTGTATGAGTTAATCCAAAACTCAACCCAACATTGTCAAGATTTGATTAGTGCCTTTCAAGTAGTTGAGGTACAACCTAATGATCCCAAACCTCTTACAACTTTGGTCAGATCTTTTACCACCATCTCCCTAATTTCCTTTAGTGATTTAGAATACCACTTCAACACCCTAAAGATCAGGATTATACCCTTTTTATCACCACATATATCAATCAAAATCATGTCAAAAGAGTCATGATTTATGGAAGAGATACTATTAATATTATCTCCACCCATGCCTACAAACAACTAGCCCTTCCTGATAATTGCATGTCTTAAACTAATGTGATGCTCCACTCCTTTAATGATACCATAGCTACTATGGTGGGCATTGTTGTCTTACATATATGTGTGGGTCTTTGCATAATTCTTGAGCTCTTGTATGTTGTAGAAGGAGAGTTCCAACACATCATATTAATTAGATGACCTTGGATACATACTATGGCATGTGTGCCCTTAAATTTGCACTGCTACGTCAAGTTTGAGCACAATGGGCACATGCATGTTATTCTCGCCAGCCCACCTCCTTTCAAAACATGTAACATGACTTATATCCCCAATGATTTTCCCTTTCTATTAAATATATTATCTCCTCTGTATTATACTTCAAAATATTCCACAAGCTCCACTACCCTTCTTACATAGATACCAATAACACAAATTACTGATAAAGACACCATGGAGGAAAATTTCAAGCATTTGTCACTTAGAGAATATCATTTATTGACACTCGACATATTTCATACTCCATAAGAGTATGGAAAGATTCATATGCATGTAAATTATGATCCTCATATTGGGATGATCATCCCATATGGTCCCTCTAACCTTAAAACTAATTTCACATATGGGGGAATTTATTAAGCTCCCACTAGCGGTAATTTATCCTCTTCACCATAACCATTTACCTATTACTTCTTTTTCCTAGGCAATCATAGCTTCACTCAGACCTATCTTTATAGGTGTGCCTAGAAATGATTTGGTTTGGGTCATTATGATCAGGGTGTTCATATGCCCATTGAATATCCTACCAACAAAACCATTAAAAATGTCAAAAAGTAGCATGGACTAGGTTTTGATGAACTATCTAAACTCACCAAAACTTCTCATATACCAATTATTAAAGATTCAGTCTCTCCTTCTCCATTATTTCTTCCACCATTAGCTATCAAATCAAAGGTATCTATATCTCCTAAAAAAATTTCAATAAATGCCATCCATTTGGGCCCCCTCACCAATCATCGGGATAAGGAAACAAGGTCCCTTCATCTCATTCATCCTAAAATGATTGATGAAGACTCTCCCATTATCAACACTATCTAATGTCAAGATGATAATGTTATTCTCACATACATGGGTGTAGATGATTTGTATATCCAATCATCACTCCCATCCAAAACACAAGATATGTTAAATGAATCAACCATTGACATCAATTTTCCCTCTTATGATAACCCCCATGTCCTTAAGATTGGCAAGTCTTTAGATTCCCCTTAGCAAGCTAATTATGCCACTTTTCTTAATGACCATATAAAATCCTTCAATTGATCTTATAATGTCATGCCTAGTATTGACCCCTCTATCATCACCCACAACATTATCAGCAATCAAGATGTTAAACCTGTTAAGCAGAAGCTTCACAAAATGCATCCTTGTATTGTTCTCTTTATCAAATAACTCCAATACCTCCTTTATATTAACTTTATTCAACCCATTGACTACCCATAATGGGTTTCTAATATTTTTCTTGTCATAAAAGTGATAGGGGGAATCCGTAACTATACCAACTACCATGACCTAAACCTCACTTGTCTAAAGGATAACTTCCCTTTGCCAAGTATAAATCAACTTATTGATCTAACATCCATCTATGAGATGCTATCACTTGTAGATGGGTTCTCAGGTTATAATCAAATCTTGAATACTCTTGAGGATCAACATAAGATAACTTTCATTACCCCATGGAGACTTTCTATTATTGAGTCATGCCCTTTGGTCTCAAGAATATGGGTACCACCTACCAGCATGCCATGACTT
Organism: Torreya grandis; assembly: GCA_037957365.1. Classification (NCBI taxonomy): domain Eukaryota; kingdom Viridiplantae; phylum Streptophyta; class Pinopsida; order Cupressales; family Taxaceae; genus Torreya; species Torreya grandis. The sequence goes on from JARHVA010008849.1 coordinate 34,062, forward strand.
ACATCTTCCACAATCTCCTAGAAAAAATTATGTAAGACTATGTGAATGATTTACTCAAAAATTATAAACTTTGCCGAAATCACTTGATGATTCTCAAAATCATACTCACTCATCTCCTCTAATATAATGTTCAACTAAACCAAAAGAAATGCATCTTTGGTGTCCTTTTCGATAAGGTCTTAGGATTTATCATTTATCTTTATGGTATTAAGGTCAACCATGATAAAGTCTAAGAAATACTAGGCATGCCTCTAATTACTAATATCAAATAACTCTAAAACCTATAAGGCAAGCTATAGTCAATCTGCCACTTTATCTCCTAGTTATTGGATCATTTCTAACCCTTTCACCATCTCCTTAAAAAATATTTCTCCTTCCATTGGAATACAGATTGATATGAATCCATTGATGCACTCAAATGGTATCTCTTTTTCCTAGTAGTTCTTATTCCACCTAAGGAAAACCAACCTTTCTACCTTTACATCTCTGCAACAGACCATTCTCTAGGTGTTATGATTGCACATTGAGATGATCACCATCGAGAACAAGTAGTTTACTACATAATCCATACACTTATTGATTATGAAACTTGATATACCCATACTAAAAATCTTTGTCTCACATTGGTCTTTACATCTTCTAAGCTCTGGCATCACCTTTTCAATCACAAAACCTATGTTATCACCCATACTGATCCCCTCAAATACATGCATTCCAAGCCATATCACAACCAATGTGTAGCTCAGTGGCTTATGCTCCTTACTAGATTTGACTTAGAATTTATTCAATAAAAGTCTATTAAGGGTAAAATGATTGCTAACTAGTTAGTTGATACCCCTTTACCTGATAACCAACCTTTAAACCTCAAATTCCTTGATGAATCTTTTATCAAATGATGATGTTCTTTGAAAGGTCTAAATGGCAACATGGTGGGGGTGCAAGGGTCATCCTCATCCCTCTTGATGGTGAGCCTATGCCTTTGTCATTTAAACTAGATTTTAAATGTACTAATAATATGGCTAAATATGAAGCTTTGATATTGGGGCTTTAAATGGCTATTTTCTTGGGTGTCATACCAATAACCATTTTCAGTGACTCCTAGCTAGTGGATAATTAGGTTAATGGTTCCTACCTATGTAAATATGAAATTCTACAATGATATAAACATCATGTGGATATTATATTAGAACCATTCAAATCCTACCTGTTACAAACCATTCCTTGATCTACAAACAAGTTTGGTAACACAATGGCTTCTCTTGCTTTACACATACCCTCTTCACCCTCTTCCTTGAAAATATATGTCACTATACATCACTTAACATTGCCCTCTTATGTATCACCTAACATCCATTTTATCAACAATGTAACACACAACACATATGACTTATGGTACAAGAAACTCATGGATTACCTCTCCTTTTCTATTACCCCTCCCAAGCTCTCCAATAATAGGAGACATGCCTTCATGAAATGTGTCACTCATTACAGTATGATAGGGCGACTTCTCTACAAGTGAAGTTTTGATGGTCTCCTCCTTAGATTCCTCACTAGTACTGAGACCTCCTTCACCATTAAGTAAGTCCATGATGGGATTTGTGGTGGATATTTAAATGGTAATGCAGTCACCAAACATATCCTTCAACTCAACTATTGTTGGCCAACACTCCATCAATACTTTAGTGATTATGTTTGGTGTTGCATAAAATGTCAACAACATGCTAACCTCCTTCATGTTCCAAGCCATGCCTTACAAGTTGCCAAAGACTTCTATCCCTTCTCCTATTGGGGTTTGGATCAAATTAGTGAGATTAACCCTCTTTCATCTCTCTTTCATCATTACTACTACTAAATAATTCACCAAGTGGGTCAAGGCCATTCCTCTCATCTCCACTAAGGCTGATAAAATTATTGACTTTATTATCCATCACATCAATCATTTCGGTGTCCCCCATAAAATTATAATAGACAATGGCAAATCTTTCAAAAACAAGACTGTCTAAAAGTTTTATGAGACTTTTAGAATAAAATTAAGCTTCTCATGACCATACTATCCACAAGCAAATGGACAGGTAGAAGATTCTAAAAAAATCTTAACTAAAATCCTTATGAAGGTAGTCAATGATACTGGCAAGGATTGTCACACGCACATTCCCTATTTTTATGGGCTTACCACACTAGCATTGAAACCCCTATATGTGCTACACCTTTTTCCTTATTCTATGGGATGGAGGTTGTTTTGCCTCTTGAGGTCTATATTCCTTCTCTTCACATCTCTCTATAAGATACACTTACTAATGATGACTTTTACTAAGAACATTTGGCTCAACTTGATTTTCTTGATGAACACCATCTCATAGCCCTCAACCACCTCCAAATCTATCAAGAGCTTATCAAATATGCTTACAAAAAAAACCTCAAGGAGTGATATTTCAATACTAGATATCTCATCTTAAAGGAAAATCAACATTGATGAACATGGAGAAAAATGGGGTAAGTTTTATCCTAATTGGCTTTGACCCTACATCATAAAACATAAGTATATCTCAAGAACTTATCACTTGTCTTATCTCCAAGGAAGGCCAGAACTTGAGCCTTTAAATGCTTTACACCTATGACCATTCTTTTGTTAATCAAATGATGCTTCACCTTTTGTTTAACTTGAGCTCATCCCTTGAGCAACCCTATTACATTCATCTCCCTTCCTCTTAACTCTTATTCCTACACACTTAGTTAACCTACACAGTGCTATGGTTTTATCCTCAAAGTGGAAAACCTCTAATCCTCTATAGTCATGTCCATGACTAAAGTAAAAAAAAATGGGATACATAGACATGTTATAATCTCTTAGGTCCTGATTCTCAATGTAGACTACTCCCTTAAAGGAAAGCTATTAAAAATAAAGCACAAAGCTTAGACCACTCCCTTAAAGGATGGCTAAGCCAAACTTTTTTATCAAAGGAAATAGTGACTTAGAAGCTTCTCTTATTAATCAGCTTCATATGACCTCAACAGAAACAAACAAACCATTGTAAGGTTCCTGCATTGATTAGCTTACAAAAAAAAACCTTCAAGTCATGAATTTGCCTATAGTATCTCTTATGTCACCCATAGAAGGGGCATACCATCCCCACTAAGAAGGTTACATTACCCAAACACTCTCATTCCTTTTATCTTTTTCCCCTCATACTCTTTCAAGGGACTTTGAACTCACATGACATAAGGTGAGTGCGATGCTTCTCTAAAAAAAAATTGGTTAAATGATGCAAAACATGAAAGAGGCTCATACTCTTGAACCTATTTATGTTGTGATTATGGTCTTTGCCAATATGTGAACATCGTGCCTCTTTCTTTCCTATCCCAATCACATGTAGGTTTCACTTCCAAGATCACATCTCATGATAAGATTCAATCACCTTGTCACTTGTGTATCAATATTTCTTGATTATTAGAGTTATGAGTTTATAAAATTTTCTCACTTACATACCCATCTCAATCAAAGATACTCAAAACAACTATCCAACACCATACTAAACCTAACAAGCCATTACCCATTAATCCATTTCATATAATCACTTTTGAAAAACACCCAACATGCAACCATAGTTTCTCTAAACAATAGTAAATAGGAAAACTGTCAATACTACACCATTTATTTTAAGCATATACCATCACAAATATGGAAAAATGCTAAGATGAAGCTAACCCATAAACTATGCATATACCATCACACATATGGGAAATGCTAGTCTAACTCAACTAACATGCTCAACATTAACATAAAATTAACATAAAATAAACATCCAAATCATTATTATAACTTAAATACATCATCACCATCACATAAACACATCTCAAAATCACAAAATATTACACACACACACACACACACACACACACACACACACACACACACAAAATATGAATGTATATGAATGGATCATATTGGTATCATCTCTCTCTCAAAAAATACATCTCTCATCTTTGGCTTGTAGGCCAGTGTGTATACAACATATATAACAACATCTGGCACTCAAAATACTCAAGGCTATAGTTATGGTCATGAAGAAGTAATATCATCACCACTCTTAGCCTATCTACGTACGTGTGAGCTAGAATTAGTGGCATGTGTCACTAATATCTCCTACTCTCTAAACTTAGAATACCTCTAAATTTGTGGGAACTCCCTGATGTCTCTCTCAGAATATGTAATCTCATCTAGAGTAGTGTTTGAGTTCACTAGAGATATAGTCTACAACATACCCATCACACCTACTGTAGGACCCTATACTAGTCCCTATGGTGGAGGAAGAGGATTAGCCTATCCTATTACTCTCAAATTATCCCTCTTTGCTATTAATTCAATAACCTAGCCTTGTAATGCCCTCACCTACCCCTACAATATCATAACCTTCCCATGTCAGACTAACACCTATGCTTATGCTACATCTTGGGCTTATACTACTACATCTCAAGCTTGTACCACTAGATCCTAGGCTTATACAACTACATCCATCTCTCTCTCTCTCTCTCTCTCTCTCTCTCTCTCTCTCTCTCTCTCTCTCTCTCTCTCTCTCTCTCTCTCTCTCTCTCTCTCTCTCTCTCTCTCTCTCTCTCTCTCTCTCTCTCTCTCTCTCTCACACACACACACACACACACACACACATCACTCCCTATAAATTTGGTGGCGGCCTCCTGACCTAAAACATGGGATGTAAACCTATGCACCATGCAAGGTAAGCCATTTTACATCAAGGATCTACTACACATAGGCTTCCTGACAACTCCTTAAAATCTAGCCCATCTATCTCCTAAAGAAAAGGTAGGGGTGACTCTATATCATGCCTCTTATATAGAGGAAAGGTACGAGGCATGTCTTATAAAAATCTAAACTATATCCTGACCCATGCCATATTTATCATCTCTATCTGTCTAGCTCATCTCCCTCTAACCCATAACATGCTCAATAAACTAACACACTGCTCTACCTATCCTCTGAATATTGGGTATGTCAAGTAGGGCCTCTAAATAATATTTTCAATGATCAGTTCATATCATACACCTATAATAATCAATGTCCTACACTATGATGTCTACCCATGTCTAGGTTATAGCCTCTTTCCACCATCTGAACCCAACCCTAAAACTAGTTATAATCATGATGGGTAGCCCCAATGGCTATGTCATCATGATGTGATCATATTCCCAATAATGGATTAAATTTTTGACACACAAACTATACCACTATCATAATGTCAAACCCCACAAATCTCTGTATAGCTATGCCAAAAAGGCTAGTCCCCATGCATACATTATCTGCTACTTAACCATCTATGCCAAAACACCTATCAATGCAATAGGAAATCTCCCCCATCTACATTTGATAGTGCATATATTTTAATCCCTATAATCATCATGATACTCAATCGATGTTGCTCTTCATCGGTAGTATATAACAACTCATATGTAAAGCTCATCAAGTGATAGGTCACCTCATTGATATGCTCCCTAAATAATATCACCATGTGAATATCATGCTCTTATATTGAACATGAGATGAGCTCCTCACCCTGAATTCACAACCTTAAAATTCTATAAATGTCCTCCTATGTCACTGTCAACTCTCTAGTAGGAAAATGGAAGGTGTTGGTTGTGTGATCTCACCTCTCTATCAATATTATCATCAAGCTAACATCATGTGTAACCTAGTAATATCATCATAATATTCCTCATCCTATAGTTACCATGTGCTCCCACTCATCCATGGTGACATCCCTCCTCATCCTCATAAACAACATAGGTAATCAATCTTGTAATGTCATATCCTTCCTAGCCTACATCCACACACACAAACCTCAAGTCACATACTTTCCAATATAAACCTCCACCCTTTTTTCCCTTCTCTTTCAGAGAACTACATTGACCTAAGGCCCTCATCTAGGATATGTATGTATCACTCAATTGACATGGGGTCTTTTGAGATTAGCTTAGTTGTATACTAGCCTAACTATCTAACCTATTAACCCATTTAAACCTTATGCCTAACTACCTATATCTACACCCTATGCCTAATTGCTTATCTCTACACCCTAGGCCTAACTACCCATCTTTAAACCCTAGGCCTAAATACTTATCTCTCAACCCTAGGTTCAACTACCTATCTTTCAAATCTAAGTCTCACAACCTATATCTTTAACTCTAGGACCCATTGCCTCTATCTCACACCCTCGACCCCATGACCTATTTTTTTGAGCCCTAGGTCTCATGACCTATTTCATCCTCCATTTTCCAAACCACTTCCCTTAACAAATTTTTAACCATACCTCACCCTTTTTCCCTTTTCACTAGGAGAACTACATTATTTTGAGGCTCTCACATGGGCTATGTAGGTAGCACTCAGTCGACACGGGGTCTTTTAAGGCTAGCTCAGCCATTAGGCTAGTTGACTAACTTAATTAGGGATCCAAAATTGGCATTTTCTCCTATTTAGGTTTTTTCAACGTAACTGACATTGATCTTATATGTTGATATCAGTGCTTGGTGTTGTTCAACATTGATTCTGATGTCAGTCGATGTCTATGAGCCCCATTGACATTAATGACTAGTTCAGCCTTAGAGACAAACAACCCATCTCCTAAATTTAGGTTTTTCCCTAAAAATAACCCTCAACCCCTCCCAAATTCACCTAAACTAACCCTCACCCCATTTAGTATCCCTCTACCTACCCTCTCTACCCCCAAACCTAACAATTTTTCCCAAATGACACGTTAACTACTTTAAACTAAAATTCAATACATAAGCATCTTACCTCATCTCTCCATCTCCTCTAGGATGAAATATATAACACTTGTGGTGGTATGCCTCTAGCTAGGTCCCCTCCTACCTCTACCACCTTTGCCTACACCAACACTCTCACAATCACACCATGGCCTACTAAGTGCTCAATCTAATCCTCACTCTCACACACTGTTCTCAACCACTTATATCTCACCAACTCACCAAAAATAGATAAGCTAGAGCTATCCTATGCTCCATAACACTTAGAGCTCTTTTTCTCTAATCAACTATCACAAATGAGTTTTTTTGGGCTACCAAACCCCTTTTTCTCAAGTTTGGTCACCCACTGACATTGGCAGTCTTGACCTAAGATGTTGATATCAATAATACTTACTACCAATATCAGTGACATAATTGATGTTGACACCCTTAAATTAGAGTTTTCAAACCCAACCACCACCCTTTTGACTAAAACATTAGTCTGGGGAAACTTGGATATCATGCATATCTCCTAAACCACAACAACCAACCTTGGAGATCACTTAAATCTCCACCCATGATGACTCTAATCAGAGATCATAAATATCTCCTTAACCATTGACTCTTTTAAACTAACCTTGAATTTCTTGTCTTGATTGCTTATGCTACCTTTCTATAGTTGGATATTATACACACACATGTATATCAGGTGTTTTGGATCATGATTAAGCTAGTCTTGTCACTTGTAACTTTTTGTGTTTACCAAGAGCACTTCTTACCTCAAATACCTAGATCACATAGACCATTAGAGCTATAAATTTTATCACTTTAACCTTATCAACTATGACTTACAAGCTATTATTTGGTTATTTCTATCCAAATCCTCCTTTCCTTTACCTATTAATGATTATGTAAAATATAACTTGTATAATTATATGTGCAAGCAATGATGCCAAGCTCTCACTCAATATCTACCCACCCAATTAAATCCTTATCAAACTGGTACCTGATTCTAGATTTTCCTCCATCAATTACCATTTTGAGGGGGATACCTCATCCCATACCTAGAGCATCCAACTCCTATTTTTGTCTAGTAACTTATTAGTACAAATTATAAGACAAAAAGGGACAAATGCAAACACCAAAATTACACACACGTGTGTAACTCCCTATGTCAAAACCCCCCTTTGAGCCCCTTTTCATAATTAGCCTTTCAAACCCATGTTTTCACTCACACATTTAATTAATTTAAAATATTTAATTAAGTTAATTAAAAAATTCTTAAGCAACTTTACCTGGCCACCTCATCCTAAGACTAATTCTTACCCTTTAGGTCACCTCAAGACTTAGTCCCCTAATCATAAATACCCATGACTTGTTCTCACCCCAAACATAAATTCCTAACTAATTACATCCTTCTTAACCTCACATTTCTATCATTTCTAATGGATACCACACTTGGCAGGAGAAGGAACAGAAAATAGGCTAAATATAGCCCTTTTACCTATTATCATGCCACTAACATCGATCAACTTATGGCTGATGTCAGTGAGATCATCAAGGTTGGTTACTTAAGCCAAATTCTAAGCTAATATTCAAGTTAGTAGAAATTAGAAAAATCAATCATCCACATATAGGCTTTAGCATTTGACTCCCTACATCTAGGATTACCATTACTCTACACAAATTAGTCTAGATTAGGAATTGATATACTACATAGAAATTGGATTTATTTGAATTAGTAACACATGCTTGTCTTTCATGTTCACCTATTTCTTCAACATGCCTCATTAGAGCCATCTATCTGGCACGCATAGTTCATCTATTTCAGTAGCTAAGTATATCTCTATATTTTGTAATTCTTTTAAATAGTCATTTTATAATTACTTCATGCTATATTATTTATCATTTTATGAACACCATAACTCTCCTTATGAAGGAGTTTTAAAACGCATTCACTTATTTCCCTTTGCTTCAAACGTACTAACCCTCTATCTAGACACACCTTAGCCTCACCCACTCCCTTACAACTCTTCCTAACCTCACAAACCTAACCAAAATTTACCTCCCAGCTTAGAAAAATCTCTTGCAACCTATTGAGAACTTATTGCCCCTATTGACATCGGTCACATAACCAATTTTGGTCATATATCTTACCGATATCAGTAGCCTAACTGATGTCAATGACTATGTATTTCCACCAACTTATTTAATCCTATCGAAATAACCTCTAAAAACACCAATAACCCACATTACCTACACTATGTCTCTATCTGCTATACTCATACTATAATAATGGTATGCATATCTCTATCTTACTCTCTCTTTCATTTTGTTATTCATTACCATTTTGTTTCAAAAAGTGAACTGTCATCCCTAAGGAAGTTTGACACTTCCAGGAATAAGAGAATAGCTTGGTAACCCACTCATATATCTACTAACAAATATTTTTAGTGGTAGTACTTTATTATTCATAGGTAGTCCTCCCTAGCCAAAGGGGAGTGCTCAACATCATCTAGATATGGCACACAACTGATCCGGGTTCTCTCTAATCTCTAGTCCCTACCCTTAATCTCTATTTCTCCTTAAACATCAAATAGATTCAAAATTTACTGAAACACTCTTAAGAGCATTTATCTAAAGATTGAGTTTGATTTAGAACACCAAATGAAATATGAAGTGAAATTTCACTTTGATTATTGTAAAATTTAAATTAAGCATCTTAATTATGTAAAATAGAGAGTTAAAAGTCTATCAAAGTGGTGTATAATATCAAAATAAACTTCAAACTTGATTATTTTATCTCTTTTAAATTTTGACATAGGGAATTCTCATCATTTTATAGAGCAAACCTACCATTCTATAGAGCAATTATACCATTCAATAGGATCATTCTACTATTATAAAGATAAATAAAACACACTATTTGGCAATCTTATCGATTATCAGGATGATATCACCAATTAATAGGGTGATCTTGTGGATAAACAAGAAAAGCTCATCAAAGTGTTAAAAATGAAAAACACATTAGTTACCTACATGTTCTAGTCTCAGATGATCTTGTTGATCTTTATGTGATCCCACCATTCCACAAGTCAATTCTAATAATCTTTAGGTTGATTATGTTGTTCTATAAAAACACAGATAAATATAGAAGAACAAAAAATTGATTTTTCCATTTGCATGTGTGATCTTTCTATTACTCAAATTGATCTTGTTATTCAATAGGGAATTCTCACTGATGTTTAGGTTGAATTCGTCAATTGTAATTCAATTCTATCTTTTGGTCTAGAAGTCATAAAACACGAAAATTAGAAAAAAAACAAGAGCAAATTAGCCTCAAAAGAGGGTCTAAGTTCTAAATTAGAAGGGTTAAAATGATGTGTGATATGTGCAATTCCACCAAGAATTCTAGAATGTAGAATAGATTAAGAAACAAGTTAAGTCATGCATTATTCAAGAAATGTCAAATTAAGCATAAAAAACTAATGTGTTAAGTCTACTCCCTCAAGGGGTGGTGCTAATGAATTCAATAAGCTAATTATGAAATCAAGATGATGCAATACCTTCCAAGTAGCATCCCTCATTCAAAAATGGTCAATAACCATGTTTTTCCCCAGATTTGGTGTTCCAAGTCTTTGTCAATGAGGTGTATCATGAGCTTCCATCATCTCTAAGTTAACTAATGGCTTAGGTTCTTCAATTTTGTCTGATTGGGTGAATGAGTGAAGCTTGTTTGAAAGTATTTGTGCATAATTTTTTTACATAATTTTCTAGGAATATAGAATGTAGAGTAATATTAATGAAATAATGGTGGAAATAAAATATAAAAAACACAATACAAGAGAGACATAGATTTAATGTGGTTCACCCAATATGGGCTATGTCTAAACAGAAACATCCAATTCTTTTCTTATTAAGTCCAACAAATCAAGGGATAAAATTGCAATACATCCATTGAAATCTCCTCTTCACTCACGCACAGTGAACCACCATGATTACAATGTCCTCATATCAAATGATTTTTATATATTAAGGGAAAAAATTCACTAATATAATTTCTACCATTAAATCTATGACCTAATAGTGAATGATCTAAATTTACTACAAAATTATAATATTTTACAATGCATTTATTTTAGGAGTTTGTCATACAAGTTAAACCAAAATTTCATCACCCCCTGGACCCCCATGGTGACCATAGTGGTGGGTAAACCCTGCCATACCCCCCTCCCCCATTTGGAACTATGCATTCTAATAAGTTCATGATCCACCATCCAACACAATTCAAGCTAGATGAAGATATTTCTACATAAGTCTACATAAAAATAACTTGATGAAGATATTTCTGCATAATAAGTTTAAACAAAAAGAGCTTAAAATAATGAGTGAGGACCCTTGTATTTATAAATTATTAGAAACGAGGGAATCAATTTGTGACCGTTCATCTTGAGATCAAGATGTGTGACAACAAATTCATTCAATTTTGGAGGCTTAAGGCATTAAAAGCTGAAATTAATAATCATGGTTTTCAAATCCATATATTTATTTAATATTTGTAAATTAAGTGTTTGACAACCTTCAAGGTGATTTCATGCATGATGTCACCATTTCAGATATTTGTTATGATATCATGATGATGTCATCAATTGATTTTTTATGAACTTCTAAAAATAAAAATTCATTAATTATCCATGGACATTTTGACTATGAATTTAAATGGGTTTAGCTAATTAAATACCTCTAATTAGGAGAATTTCCATTACTAAATTTTGACAAGGTTGTCTTATGTAAGTGGTAAAAAAATGTCAATTTTTAAGTTGCAACTTGAATAGAGAAAATTTAGAATAAGGTGATGATTTCATGAAATATAATTCCCTATTTAAGAACATACTAAGATGAATAAGGTATTTCACATATGTGTGTAGATGAATCAGAGTGTTTTAATGGTTTATATGCTTAATTTGCATTATTTATAAGAAGTCATTCTGACAACCATTTAGACAATAAAGTGGTAAAAATTGGGGTGTATAAATTACTCCATTGATAGATATTAAGAAGGAAGTCTTTCCTTGATATTATATTAGGTGAAACAAAGCTAGATATAAAGAGGGAAAACTTCCCTTGTCTTAATAATCCTTGGCATAAATGAATTAGGTAGGGAAAGTTTCCATTGCCTTATCAAGTAGGGAAATTTTGAGATCAAGGCAGGGCCTTCAGAATGGTGCCTCCCATATATCTATTATAAATACCACATTCCTAAAATATCCTTTGATTTATTCTATGGGGACTAAAGAATACTCATAGTACAATAGGGCCCCAGTTTTGCCTTTAGGGCCCACTAGGCCATGCCCAAGATTTACTATATATAAATTGGGATTATAAACTCTTGGATTGGTAATTTTAGATAATTAGTTAGGATTCTCAATTTTAGGATGTAATTTGAGGGTCAATTGACCCCACTATTCTAACACCCTAAATCAAATAGTCCACCAATTCAAACAGGGAGTAAAATTAGGCTCATTTTAGCCCTTTCAACCTAATTACGAATATAAAATGTGACATGGGACTCAATCAACCCCAATTTTATCATAAAGGTAATTAGGGGTATTATAAACACCTTAAACCTAACTATGAGTATAATATGTTACATGGATATAATAGAACCTAATTTTAGCTATATAGAATGTGATTTAGATATCAATCAAGAGGTAATTTAATCAAATAATATTATAACAAAAATTATATGATATATAACTATGTAAATATAGTGTGTATGTGTTATATTTACATAGTTATATACCATATAACTATTGTATAGTTATATGGTATATAACTATGTAAATATAACACATACACACTATATTTACATAGTTATATATCATATAATTGTCATTAGAATATTATTTGATTCAATTACCTCTTGATTTATGTCCAAATCACATAGGTAATATAAACACCTTGAACCTAACTGTGAGTATAAGATGTTGCTTGGGGCTAATTGAACCTAATTTAAGTTATATAGTATGTGATTTAGATATCAATCATGAGGTAATTGAATCAAATAATATTCTAATGACAATTATATATGTGTGTGTGTGTGTGTGTGTGTGTGTGTGTGTGTGTGTGTGTGTGTGTGTGTGTGTGTGTGTGTGTGTGTGTGTGTGTGTGTGTGTGTGTGTGTGTGTGTGTGTATAGTGTGTATGTGTTATATTTACATAGTTATATACCATATAACTATACATAGCTATATGGTATATAACTATGTAAAAATAGCACATGCACATTATATTTGCATAGTTAAATGTTATAAACCAATCTAAATATAGAGCATATGTGATATGTTCATGATATAAAAAAACTCTTATTTCAACAATAATTTTTAACCTCAATCGATAATTCTATCCCCACTTACATTCTCTACATCATTTTTCAGCTTGCAAGTCAAGGATAAAAGTTATCAAGTTCTTTTTATGGACCCCACCTTTGAAATCTATCAAGTTTGTCTAGTCATGGGAGATATATCTTGTTCAAAGAAAATAAAGAATTTAAAACACAAAAGACTAGAGCAATTACAAATGTTGAGAGAAAAATAAAAAGTATGAATGCAAGCATTTCACTCGAGACAAGGTATAAACTCTATCCCTAATGAACCAAATGTCATATACAATGATGAAATGGATAACTGTAAATTAAATAATGATGATGAATGTTTACCTAAAAGTTTGAATTATTTTACAATGCCACATTTAAATTATGATGTTTTCAATTTTGTTGATGATGAGTCTATACCTGATGATTACATCATAACAATGAATAAAATTACATGGAAACATAGAATGATGAAAGTAACAACGATGAAAATTCCATGGAAACACAAAACAATGAAATTAATAATGAATCAACTAGTAGTGAACATAACGATACACCATATCAAAAAATTCCACTATTAGTAACACCTCCAAGGATTTTACATAGAAAAGGTGAGTAATTACTTGAAGTTAATGATAAAATTTTGAAACCAATACAAAATAAAATATATAAATGCCATTCAAGAAGACTAACTGAAAGAATTTGGGATAATTTATTTGAAAAAATAGACTTTGATAGTCAAAAATGTCAATTGTTTATTTCATTGATGAAATTGATTAAGATGAGACCTATAATGTACACCCTAAGACAAAGAACATCTAACATGGATGGTGCAAACATAAAAACTATTGAAAATCTACATGATACATATCATATTGTAGATGTGAAAATATGCAACAAAGATTGTAATGTTTCCCAATGCATAATTACAACTTGTGCAATAAGTGGTGAAATAAGGAAAAAATGCTTGATTTCAAAAATTATCCAATCACTAAAAATAAATATAAAAATAATAATGAAATCAATTAGAATACGTAAAAGATTTAAAATTATGCCAATACCAATGAGTTTTGCAGATTCTCAAGTAGACTTCCATTAAAGTATAGGGATATAGATGATGCTTTCAAATAATTACTTGCATAATTTTGGAAAGACAATACAAGAGTTTCACCTAGTATAAGAGATGTAGTGAAAATAATTTTTGGTTCTCGTAATCATGAATGACATCCAAAACATTTATTGAATGATCCAAACATAATTGTATTTTATAAAAAGATCCACAAATTGATAATAGTAAAAGATATTTTAAGATGGCCAAAACATTTTAAAAAAAATAAATCACACACATGCCACTTAGTTTTGTAGGCACTATGTTGAATTTTCAATGCACTATGATGTGTTTTCCATATAAATTGTACTTTGCATATTGACAACATTTTGTAGGAGTGTGGCATACAAGTCTCACTAAAATCAGCAAGCAAATTTGTTCCAACCATTTTTTTTGAAAGACCATATGGATAGTTTTTTTTATAACAAAGTGATTTAAATTTTAAGGAATTTATAAAATGTCAAACCTTAGATTGTTAATTTTATAGAATACTAAATCAGGGAATAAATATATAGTAATTACAATCTCTAGTTTATATAATAAATGATTAATTCTAATTTGATAAATGTGGAAAGGATGAAAGATAAATAATAACATAGCTAAAAAAGCTTTTAGGGAGGAATTAGACTATTAAAATTGGTGAGCATATAGATATGACTAACATCAATAGGATCTAGGTGTCATAAATAGCCCTAGACATTAGTGTAATCAATCAGGTAGTAGTGCAGTGCACTAGTATCTAGGGTAGTGTGGTATTGTCCCATTCAAAATATCTACAAATGATTTATTGGTTTTGTAGATATGGTCATGTTTCATCTATGGATCAAATTTCAAGACTATAAAAATAATATTTTCTCTTATAGATTTGTTTTCCTATAAAAACTCTTATTTTTATACCTCTTGGGGTTTGAATGAACATTATGAAAATATGGGGTTAGTGGGTTTGATGTGATGGATTTGTGATCCAACATTTCCTACATACCAATACTCTGATTATGGATCAATCTTGATGTATTTCTCTCATTTATATGAGATATGTGAATGTTTATGAATGCTTGAATTCCTAAGTGTGAATGCATGAGAGGATGCCTTAGAGGCCACTTGAAATTTGAATACCTATGCTAGGACTATATTATTGAATGTATGCATTGAGTTGATACAATATTGGAATAATTGAGATGTTTCCCTCAATGTGAAGTGTTATTTTTATGTTCTTCTTTGTGATAATGTCCACTTAGGTTGTAAGAGTGTATAAGTAGTGTTTATATAATGTTATGATAAAAAAAATGACTTGGGAGGGTGACTTAAGAATAGGTCTAGGTTGACCCTAATCCTCTTAGGGAGATGTAAAATTAATTTTTTGAGGGTACATGACCTAAATCACTAAGGGATTAAACCATTATGGGTGTCGAGTGGTGTTATATAGGCCTAGGTGCTATTTGTGACTGCATGTGACTAAAATTGGATCAAAAGGGGACCTAAGATGGGTCACGTGTTATATTAAGGGTAAATTTATCTCAAGTGACACTATAATTCATGAATGGTTACTTTCAATGAATAAATTTTCCCCTCACCACCTTTGTTTTAAAAATATAACAAAGAGAAAAGAAAGTGATAAAGGAAAAAGAAACATACCTAGACTTACTTATGAGGCAAAGTCCATGAATCTAAGTCTAAGTCTATGAAGTGTGCTCAATTTCATGTCCTATAAATGAAATATATATGAATTAGTCCTTACTTAAGGAAATATAAAAATTAAAGACAAAACTAAGTAAAGAGATAAGAAAAAGGGGAAAGGAATGAATACACCTCATTGGGTAGTGAACCAATATAAAAACCTAGTGGCATCCTGTGTGTGCATGTAGATGGTGATTAAATGGTGAATAAATTAGTTTGGAATGATGGCTTGTCCAACCCTCCTATGTGTGTGGATTAAGAACTTAATCCAATTTTGACTCCATAATTACCTACCCATGGGTAGTAGATGCATCTAAAACTAAAATTGTTCAATGTGGCTGATGTTATGTGATGTAAATGAAATTATGTAGGATGGCTCTAGGGATAGTCAAAAACTCTTAAATGTAAAATATCTTAGAGGTGACTCAATCACTCCAAAATGTAGCTTAGGGACTACTCATTAATTCTAACCATTACAGATGCAATAAGGCATTAATATGGTGCAAAACTTATGCAAATGGTGTCTAGTGTAACAATGTATAGAATGACATGGATTTTTTATTCCATTTGAGAGTGTTGGTGTCAAACTAAACATATGGAAATAATATACCACACACATGCCCCCAAATATGGTATCTATGTATATGGATTATGGACTAAATCACACTATTTTTTGTTTAAGTATCTAAAATTGAAATGGGAGTGATCATGATGTGCATGATGCCACCAATCTAACCAAAACCTAAGTTCCTTGTATGAAAATTGAGTATATGATGATCTTTCTTGATAATCTATGACTAAAATTATGTAAACGTAATCTATAACTATTGTACCTTTCTATACATTCTATAATTTTCTATTATTGGAGCTACTGGATAGTTGTGCGGTCCCTTAGACAATAGTTCACTACACTAGTGTCCTTTATCATGTGTTATTGACCAATTTTGTTAACTCTATGAAAAATTAATATTGATCTATATGTGACTATTTTTCAATGTGTTTTATTGAATCTTTGAGCTCTATAATATGTGTCTACATGTTGAAAATTGTGTTTTGATTATATTATGATGGCCTAATCTTTCTGAAAAACACTTATGAATGCCTCCTCTTTTAGAGGGATTTATTGCATATCTATAATAATTGTCCTCAAAATAAAAGTTATGCATCCTATGTGTTAGTCTAAAAAAATATGGTATCTACGTGACTAACCAATAAAATATATATAAATTACATTGAAATGTAAAAATTTTTAAGCATAAGTTACTAATGTATGATGTATGTTAGATCTAGCATTCACATGGTTGTTGTTGATCACCGATGGCCGAAGCCTACAGGTGGTAGATGGCAGGAGGGCCGCCCACGGTGGGGACAGCCAAATGGCCGCCTGTGGTAGTGGATGACAAAAAGGCCACCCACGGGCGGTGAATGCCCAGCACCCGCCACAGGCAGCCAAACACAAAACGGCTGCCCGAAGGTGGTGAACAGCAAACCCCTACCCGTAGTGAGAAAAATGAAACCCCCGCCCCCTGGCGGGAAAAATAGAAACGCCGCCCCGCGGCAGGAAAAATGAAACCCCCGCCCCCTAGAGGGGAAAACAAAAAGGCTGCCCACGATGGAAAATGTAAAATAGCCACCCACGCAGTGGGTGACAAAATAGCCGCCCATCACAACAAGCGGCAAAAAAGACCCGTAGAACACAAAAAAGGACCCACCCAGTCGCTAGAAGAGATCAGCACACAAAATGAGGAGAGAAATTGCACATAAAATGAGGCATCAAGCATGGTCTTGGTAGACTTGTGATGTCATCTACAGTGTTTTCTCTCTTCCAAATGAAGACTAAGGCTACCACTTCCCATATAAATACACAGACTTGGTCATTTATCAAGATCTTCTCCAAAATTTGTAAAGAGCACAGCTCTAAAATTTCTCCACCTAAATCAATAAAATATAGTTTTTGCCTCTATCTTGGATAGATTTGTTGTGTATGTCATGAGTATTATTTGTGTTTAGTCATTATTTTCAATGCTTTCACAAGTTAATGCCAACAGACTAGCCATCTACAAGGGCCATTCCTGTAGCTGAAAGGAGAAGAGCAATATTTGAGGAGGACAGAATAGAGGAAGTTGCTTGCAAGTGTGCATTCCATAGCACCTTGGTAAACCCCTGTTATGTATCTTCCATTATAGCCTCCCTGTTAGTCTTAGTAGCCTGATTCTTCTGCCAGATGTGTAGAGTATATTTGCATTTTTCTTGATTTTCAGAGTGGATGTAGAAGATCAACCTTTATTTTGGTGTATCACCTCTTTTAGAGTAGGATGTTTATTTTCATGCATTTTCTTCTCCCTTTTCATCCCCCCCAATATATCTATATATCTATATTTTTGCACTGCCTGAAACAAGCAAGATACATCAGAGGGAACTAGCCCATACCTAGAGACTCTCCTCTCCTGCTTCGCCATCCCACAGGCAAGAGAGGGGTTTCCATGTTGCAGGGAGAGGGCAGGAATCCATTTTCCTACCAACTGGGTGCACTTTCCAACGTCAACAGTTTTGGCATACCCGATGGGACTATATTTTGTCAAGTTTTTTAATGCAATAAAGTTTAGGATTGATGCTGGTCCTGACACAGCAAATTTAGTTTCTTCAGCATCTGGTGACTCTGAGTAAATCCACTAGTTAAGCAGCCTACTGCCTTTAAAGATCACTTCTTGTTTGTATACTCCTTTTGCATAAAACCATGGGTTTTGTTTTCCTTCATATAATTTGTATCAGACTCAAAATATTCAGAGAATCCCCTCAAGTAGCTCTCTTAGTTGCCATGCAACTATAAGGGAGGTGGCATTGGAATTTGAGAGGCAAACAATGGAAACTGATAGGCTAGGAGAGCAGTACAAATATCAACAGGAGCTGATGTATAAAGAGGAGTGCTTGTTTAGGCAAGCACAGGCCTTGCAATCCATGAAGGAGGAGGTAACAAAATGGAGAAATCCATCTTTTCAAGGTAGCCAGCCTTGCGTGCCCCCTCCTACCCTGAAGAAAACCTCCTCTTTTGCACCAAATCCATTTTACCAAATTGCACTTGCTCACTCCAACTCATCAAATATAGCTGCTCCCAATCCCACGCACCTAGCTTTCTAGCACCAAGAGACATCAGAGCAACCTCCTAGGGAGATCAATCTTTTTAACTCCTTAGATCAGGAATCTTCCATCGAAAATAATACCACCAGCCAGCACGTCCCTCTTCTAGAGGCTCCTCCAATGTAGCAACAGTGTTTTCCTTGCATTCCTCAGCCTCCCCAAGTTTTCCAACATGATGTGCAAATTCCAAGTTGGAGGAAAGAATGCCAAGGACCAGCTCAAAGCTTTGAAGAGGATCATGCTAGCCACCTCCAAGAAAGACTCTTCCAAGAAAACCTAGCCAGAGAAATTGAAGACTTAGAGGCTAGGATGAAGCTACTCCTTGAAAGGGAGATAAAATTTCCAGACCTTGTGGAGGAACCTCAGGCCCTTGTGGAAAACAAAGTTGCTCCCTCTTCACAAGGGCAAAATTCAAATTCAGAGATCCTAAATTGGGGGAAGACAGTGGAATCATGGGGCAGCAAAGAAAAAGGAGAAAAGCAAGGTTTTTCTCAAAACCTTGAAGAAGCTGAAGCTATGCCTACCTGTGATGATACTGGCAGCCTCCAAGAAAAGCTTTTCCAAGAAGATCTGAGTAGGAGAATTACAGAGTTAGAATCCAGAGAGAGTTTGCTCAGCCAATGTGTGATGGACGGTTCAGACCAAATAGCATATTCCATGCCTAAACACATCCCATCTACACATTTCCAAGAGAGTTGTCAGGCCGTGCCTGATATTGATGAAGTGCTACCCAAGTGGAGGGAGGAGAATCATTTGATTCTAGCTCAAGGGCTGCCCCCTCTCCCACATGTTTTCTCCACTTCGTCCCTTCTCGAAGAACCTATTTTGCAAGAGGTAGGTGAGGGGCAAAAGATCCAATCTGCAAGTCTTCAGGAGGCTGTTATGAGCAACAACGAAGAAGAAATTGTCATTGATGCTCCTTGTGAAGACCTTATCAGCAGTGAGGAAGATGCAGGGCTTGCATATATGTATATGTTCCAACAATTCGAAGAGGAACAAATGCATGGTAAGCTCTCTTCTCCTCTATTCGATGAACTTCCTTGTTGTATTGATGAGGATGACTACATTGAAGAATCTAAGAAAGAGGAAGATCAGGAGAATATTTTTGAAAATCTAGAGAACCTGACCAGTAAAGAGGAAAAGGAGAGGTCCGTCTTCTTGGAGGAATGCCTTGAAGAACTGAGCTTTAAACAGGAAAGTGAAGTCTTGTGGGACGAGCAATCATTTTATGAGCCCCTTTTAGACATTGCCACATTCACCCTTCTTCAAGAAGGCCAAGAGGAAGCGGAGGATGAATCTGACAGAGTTTTCAAAGAGGCAGAAAGAAACAAGTCAGACCATGATACATTGCAAAAGAATTGTGCAGAATAGGAGGCTTACGGTGATGAGCCAGCAGCCATTAATTTCTTGGTGAGGGGCACCAATATCAGGGACAAGCATTTAACAGGCCTCTAGGGATAATCAGAGTACGTATATATCAGAGGCATGTTTGAATATCCACTCGGTTCCTAGCCAACTCAGGTGACAGGTAAGAAGAGCAAGTCACCATCTCTCTTTTTCTTTCAGCTACTTGCCTGCCATGATAAGTCTCTTCGCCAGGAAGGGGACCTCAAAAATTTTCCTTTCGATCCAGGAGGGATGTGAACATTCTTGGTTAGCTGTATATAATAGTTTGTTTTCAATTGTTTTTCTCCCAATTTCCCTAAGTCCAATTGCACAGGTAGCATTTTTTAGCCTTGTGTGTTTCCCTTCATTTGTGGGGTAAAGGCTTCATGTTTGATTCTGAGATTATCAAAGATGTTGCTAACTTTCGTTATAGCTGGAACTGACTCCGTGCCCAATGGATATTCAAAGGCAACTGGGTCCTAAGCATAGTAGCCACGCTTATCCTGAGTCGCCAGTTTGTTGACCGGCTGACGGCTGAAGCTCACAGGCGGTGGACGGTAGGAGGGCCACCCACGGCGGGGACAACCAAATGGCCACCCATGGTAGCAGATGGTAGAAAGGCTACCCATGGGCGGTGAATGCCTAGCACCCACCATAGGCAGCCAAAAACAAAATGGCTGCCTGAAGGAGGCGAACAACAAACCCCCACTTGCAGCGGGAAAAATGAAACCCCCGCCCCCCGGTGGGGAAAACAGAAACGCCACCTCGCAGTGAGAAAAATGAAACCCCCGTCCCCCGATGGGGAAAACAAAAAGGCCACCCATGGCAGAAAATGTAAAATAGTCACCCACACAGCGGGCGGTAAAATGGCTGCCCATCACAGCAGGCGGGAAAAAAGACCTGTAGAACACAAAAAAGGACCCACCCAGCCGCTAGAAGAGATCAGCACACAAAATGAGGAGAGAAATTGCATGCAAAATGAGGCATCAAGCATGGTATTGGTAGACTTGTGATGTCATCTACAGTGTTTTCTCTCTTCCAAATGAAGACTAAGGCTACCACTTCCCATATAGATACACAGACTTGGTCAGTTATCAAGATCTTCTCCAAAATTTGTAAAGAGCACAGCTCTAAAATTTCTCCACCTAAATCAATAAAATATAGTTTTTTCCTCTATCTTGGATAGATTTGTTGTGTATGTCATGAGTATTATTTGTGTTTAGTCATTATTTTCAATGCTTTCACAGGTTAATGCCAATAGACTAGTCATCTACAAGGGCCATTCCTGCAGCTGAAAGGAGAAGAGCAATATTTGAGGAGGACAGAATAGAGGAAGTTGCTTGCAAGTGTGCATTCCACAGCACCTTGGTAAACCCCTATTATGTATCTTCCATTATAGCCTCCATGTTAGTCTTAGCAGCCTGATTCTTCTACCAAATGTGTAGAGTATATTTGCATTTTTCTTGATTCTGAGAGTGGATGTAGAAGATCAACCTTTATTTTGGTGTATCACCTCTTTTAGAGTAGGCTGTTTGTTTTCATGCATTTTCTTCTCCCAATTCATCCCCCCAGTATATCTATATATCTATATTTTTGCATTGCCTGAAACAAGCAAGATACATCAAAGGGAACTAGCCCATACCTAGAGACTCTCCTCTCCTGCTTCGCCATCCCACAGGTGAGAGAGGGGTTTCCATGTTGCGGGGAGAGGGCAAGAATCTATTTTCCTACCAATTGGGTGCACTTTCTAGCATCAACAATTTTGGTACGCCCGGTGGGACTATATTTTATCAAGTTTTTTAACGCAGTAAAGTTCAGGATTGATGCTGGTCCTAATACAACAAATTTAGTTTCTTCAGCATCTGGTGACTCTAAGTAAATCCACTAGTTAAGCAGCCTGGTGCCTTCAGAGATCACTTCTTGTATTTATACTCCTTTTCCACAAAATCATGGGTTTTGTTTTCCTTCATATAACTTGGATCAGACTCAAAATATTCAAAGAATCCCCTCAAGTAGCTCTCTTAGTTGCCCTGCAACTATAAGGGAGGTGGCATTGGAATTTGAGAGGTAGACAATGGAAATTGACAAGCTAAGAGAGTAGTACAAATATCAACAGGAGCTGATGTATAAAGAGGAGTGCTTGTTTAGGCAAGCACAGGCCTTGAAGTCCATGAAGGAGGAGGTAACAAAATGGAGAAATCGATCTTTTCAAGGCAGCCAGCCTTGTGTGCCCCCTCCTACCTTGAAGAAAACCTCCTCTTTTGCACCAAATCCATTTTACCAAATTACATGTGCTCACTCCAACTCATCAAATACAGCTGCTCCCAATCCTGCACGCCTGGCTTTCCAGCACCAAGAGACATCAAAGCAACCTCCTAGGGAGATCAATCTTTTCAACTCCTTAGATCAGGAATCTTCCATCAAAAATAATACCACCAGCCAGCATGTCCCTCTTCTAGAGGTTCCTCCAACACACCAACAATGTTTTCCTTGCATTCCTCAGCCTCCCCAAGTTTTCCAGCATGATGTGCAAATTCCAAGTTGGAGGAAAGAATGCCAAGGACCAGCTCAGAGCTTTGAAGAGGATCATGCTAGCCACCTCCAAGAAAGACTCTTTCAGGAAAACCTAGCCAGACAAATTGAAGACTTAGAGGCTAGGATGAAGCTACTCCTTGAAAGGGAGATAAAATTTCTAGACCTTGTGGAGGAGCCTCAAGTCCTTGTGGAAAACAAAGTTGCTCCCTCTTCGCAAGGGAAGAATTCAATTTCAGAGATCCTGAATTGTGGGAAGACAGTGGAATCATGGGACAGCAAAGAAAAAGGAGAAAAGCAAGGTTTTTCTCGAAACCTTGAAGAAGCTAAAGCTGTGCCTGCCTATGATGATGCTGGCAGCCTCCAAGAAAAGCTTTTCCAAGAAGATCTGAGTAGGAGAATTGTAGAGTTGGAATACAGAGAGAGTTTCCTCAGCTAATGTGTGATGGATGGTTCAGACCAAATAGCATATTCCATGCCTAAACACACCCCACCTACACATTTCCAAGAGAGTTGTCAGGCCATGCCTGATATTGATGAAGTGCTGACCAAGTGGAGGGAGGAGAATCATTCGATTCTAGCTCAAGGGCTGCCCCCTCTCCCAAATGTTTTCTCCAGTTCATCCCTTCTCGAAGAACCTATTTTGCAAGAGGTAGGTGAGGGGCAAAAGATCCAATTTGCAAGTCTTTAGAAGGCTGTTATGAGCGATAACGAAGAAGAAATCATCATTGACGCTCCTTGTGAAGACCTTATCAGCAGTGAGGAAGATGTAGGGCTTGCATATATGCAGATGTTCCAGCAATTCGAAGAGGAACAAATGCATGGTAAGCTCTCTTCTCCTCTATTCGATGAACTTCCTTGTTGTATTGATGAGGATGACTACATTAAAGAATCTGAAAAAGAGGAAGATCAGGAGAATATTTTTGAAAATCTAGAGAACCTGACCAGCAAAGAGGAAAAGGAGAGGTCCATCTTCTTGGAGGAATGCCTTGAAGAACTAAGCTTTAAACAGGAAAGTGAAGTCTTGTGGGACGAGCAATCATTTTGTGAGCCCCTTTTAGACATTGCCACATTTGCCCTTCTTCAAGAAGGCCAAGAGAAAGTGGAGGATGAGTCTGACAGAGTTTTCAAAGAGGCAGAAAGAAACAAGTTAGACCATGATACATTGCAGAAGAATTGTGCAGAATAGGAGGCTTACGGTGATGAGCCAGCAGCCATTAATTTCTTGGTGAGGGGTACCAATATCAGGGACAAGCATTTAATAGGCCTCCAGGGACAATCAGAGTACATATATATTGGAGGCATGTTTGAATATCCACTCGGTTCCCAGCCAACTCAGGTGACAGGCAAGAAGAGCAAGTCACCATCTCTCTTTTTCTTTCAGCTACTTGCCTGCCGTGATAAGTCTCTTCGCCAGGAAGGGGACTTAATAAATTTTCCTTTCGATCCAGGAGGGATGCGAACATTCTTGGTTAGCTGTATATAATAGTTTGTTTTCAGTTGTTTTTCTTCCACTTTCCCTAAGTGCAGTTGCACAGGTAGCATTTTTTAGCCTTGTGTGTTTCCCTTTGTTTGTGGGGTAAAGGCTTCATGTTTGATTCTAAGATTATTAAAGCTGTTGCTAAATTTTGTTATAGTTGGATCTGACTCCACACCCAATGGATATTCAAAGGCAATTGGGTCCTAAGAATAGTAGGCATGCTTATCCTGTGAGTCGCCAGTTTGTTGACCGGCTAAAAGGCCGGCCACGGGTGGTGAATGCCTAGCACCCACCATAGGCGGCCAAAAAAAAAATGGCCACCTGAAGGTGGCGAATAGCGAACCCCTGCCTGTGGCAGGAAAAATGAAACCCCCGACCCCCGACGGAGAAAATAGAAACGTCGGCCCGCGGTGGGAAAAATGAAACCCCCACCCCCCGACGAGGAAAAAAAAAAGGCCGCCCATGACGGAAAATGTAAAATAGTCACCCACGCAGCGGGCGGTAAAATGGCCACCCATAACAATAGGCAGCAAAAAAGACCTGCAGAACACAAAAAAGGACCCGTCCAGCTGCCAAAAGAGATCAGCATGCAAAATGAGGAGAGCAACTGCACGCAAAATGAGGCATCAAGTATGGTCTTGGCAGACTTGTGATGTCATCTACAATGTTTTCTCTCTTCCCAATGAAGACTAAGGCTACCACTTCCCATATAAATAAACAGACTTGGTCATTTATCAAGATCTTCTCCAAAATTTGTAAAGAGCACAGCTCTAAAATTTCTCCACCTGAATCACTAAAATACAATTTTTGCCTCTATCTTGGATAGATTTGCTGTGTATGTCATGAGTATTATTTGTGTTTAGTCATTATTTTCAATGCTTTCACAGGTTAATTCCAATAGACCAGTCATCTACAAGGGCCATTCCTACAGGTGAAAGGAGAAGAGCAATATTTGAGAAGGACAGAATAGAGGAAGTTGCTTGCAAGTGTGCATTCCACAGCACCTTGGTAAACCCCTATTATGTATCTTCCATTATAGCCTCCCTGTTAGTCTTAGCAGCCTGATTCTTCTACCAGATGTGTAGAGTATATTTGCATTTTTCTTGATTCTGAGAGTGGATGTAGAAGATCAACCTTTATTTTGGTGTATCACCTCTTTTAGAGTAGGCTGTTTGTTTTCATGCATTTTCTTCTCCCTTTTCATCCCCCCCCAGTATATCTATATTTTTACACTGCCTAACATAAGCAAGATACATCAGAGGGAACTAGCCCATACCTAGAAACTCTCCTCTCCTGTTTTGCCGTCCCACAAGTGAGAGAGGGGTTTCCATGTTGCGGGAGGAAGGCAGGAATCCATTTTCCTGCCAACTGGGTGCACTTTCCAGCATCAACAATTGTCAAAATAGATAGAATAATGTAACCATGTATATGAATATGAGTATAATTTGAGGAAACTACCTAGGGGGATGGTGCATGATGTCCATCAAGGAACCCAAGGAGGAAGGGGAGATGCATGATGTCCCTCATGGCATCATAAATTATATGTGAATAAAATAAGCAAGATACAAGTGTCATGTCCATGATGGATACATAAGATCATACATAAAAACACATGAGGAATGTAAAGTATACCAAGGGGGAACAATAAAATGGACATGGGCACATGTCACTAAGTCTGAGAAAGCAAACATACAAGGACATGTTCAAATTTCCACATATGCATAGAGCAAGCATGGTTAGCTTAGAGAAAAATGGAAGGACATGTTCAAATGTTCACATACATAATAAAGAAGACACACACAATCACATGAGCATATGTCCAAATCATACATAATCAATAAGTCACACATAAGGACATGGACATAAAGCCAAAATATCATACAATGAAAGGAAGTGGCTTAGATCCATTGAGCATTGGCATATTTGAATTCCCTCAAGTACATGTATAAGTAAAAATATGCAATCAAATATAAACTAAGAAAGCTAGAAATGAAAGTACACATGAACATGTGGTACAAATCCATATAAGAGCAAACATGTACATAAGTTGAGTCTATAGTACTAGTCAACAAAAAATATGATCAATGTTGAATTTATAATATAGAGTATAGAAAGATATAACTTGGTAAATCAGAAGCTATGTATAAGAGACCCCCAATGGGTAGATGTATCAATGATACATTTTTGTATCTTTGTATATGCCCCCAATGGGTAAATGAGATCAAATCTGGATCTATGTGATAGTCCTACGTCTTATAATAATTTGTGAATAGTTGAAGAGAACCATTGAAGCATATATGTATGATAAATCTAACTATACTAACATAAATAACATAGGTATTGCCTAGAAATATAAGTAATTTAAACATGGAAATGCATACAATATGAAATTTGTATTTTCTAAGTAATATTTGAATGTTTTTATATTTTTGAAAATGTTATATTTTTGTGGTGTTTTTTGAGTATAAGCTATGTAAAATCAATATGAAAAAAAGACTATGAACAAGTAATATGGGATAATGATAGCTATGTACAATTAGAGAGAGATACTACTAACCAATGAGTCTTGTGAGAGACACATCCTCAATAGATTCTACATCAAAAAGAGTAAAGGTGAACTCTTGTGAAGTGTGATGGATATGCTATGACTAAATTGAACTATAGTGTGAATATGAATATTGTTCATTGTTAGTATCTTGGAAATCATAATAAAATGCATTATTCCACTCATCATTATCATCTTGATTTTGAACCAATGGAATACTATTGTTGACATTTATTCTGTCTAGATGAGCATAGGTAATTGACTCATACTGTGGAATTGACCTTTTTGAGTTGTGCTTTAAAATATTTTATTTTAATGTGCCCTTTGAAATTGTTCCTATTGTAGGCATATGGTGTTCTGAAGGCTCTTTTTTTAGAAAGCCTCTTTTGAGAATGCTTTTTGGTGTAACATGATTCTAAATGTGAAACTTAAGTTCCTAATCTTTTTGTAACATTACCTATGTACCTGGATCTTGCCTTTTGATAAACTACATCTATGAATTATTTGCATTAGTATGTTCCATAAATGTCAAGCTTTGTTGACCAGCATTATCAACTACTAGAATAGGAGTAGTGATGCTTTGGACATGTTTTCCCAACCCTTGAACTTGATAATCAAAATGTTGTATATATTTTTTACAAAACCCATATTGTTATGACACTGAAGCCTCATTTTAGAGAGGTATATTTTTATCCTTCACTTGATTTAACTATGATTATTGTATTATTTCTTATTCTAATTTTTCCTTATGAACCTTTTGTTTGTCTAAGTTATGCTTTGGTGACAACTTTTGTATTATTTCTTAATTTGACCCTTTTTTAATATGTTCTTGTATCACTATAGATTTCTTAATTGATTTACCTTGAATAGGTTCCTCATTAGCATTGATCAATTGTATATGTTTTTTTTATGCCAAACATGAATATGTATGATGATAATTCTTTCTATGGTATGCATAATAATATTTGGATCTCCTCACTAGATGTAGAGGAGGTAGGTTGATCAACTTAGCTTTAATAATTTTCCTCAAAATCTCACTTGATCTTATATTTGATATTTGAGTACTTTTTAAATAACTAGTTGTAGATGCACTTTTTTGTTGTGATTTTTTATGTTGATATGTAATATTTCTTGCTACAAATTGACTAGGTGAAGATGCATATACATGATTGACACTATTATGCCCTAGAGGATTTTGTTTTATAATTTGATTTTTTAGTACTAAATTTTTTTATTGTAATAATTTTTTTTTATTTTTTATTTATAAAATTAACATGTTCATACTAATAATTTTATCCCTTAGAGTCTCACACATGCAAGCCCTAGTTGCTTCTGATTGAACATGTAGGCACACACCTTGTAGAGAATATGTGGATGCATGGATAGGCTAAGTATGGACACTAGTAAAAATAGTATAGGCTACTTCACTCATGGAGGAGTGATAATATGGAATTGGTTAAAGGGAAAATAGTTATCACCCTCGTGGAGATGAGGAGGAGAAGGAGATTGTTTCATGTATATAAGATATGACATTGAATCTTGAAATTTGGTTTTTAGGGTATTAAATTTATGAAATAAGTCAAATAAAATAATTTTTAACTGATATAGGACATTATGTACATATGTACTTATATCTTCTTTGAATTGATTCAAAATGAAAGGAAACAAGCATACAAATGAAACTAGAAAACTTTGCATAGGAATGTGATAAACACCTTCTATCATTATAATCATGATTAGATAAAAATCAAAAGATACAAGGATCTAAAATTTGTGTATGATTTTTATAAGTCTGGAAACATAAAACCTAAAGATAATATAGGGTTAGGGTTTTTGCACTATTCAAAGTAAGTGAGGTTCACCAAATGATTTAACGTTTAAGGGATTTATATAATGTAAGACCCTAGGTTATTATAGTTATTGAATATTAAATTAGGGAATAAATATGTAATAATTATAGCCTCTAATTTCTACAATAATTGATTAATTCTAATTTTATAAATGTGGAAAGGATGAGAGATAAATAATAACTTATCTATAAATAGGCATTTTAGGAGGAGTGAGACTATGAAAATTGGTGAGCAGATAAATCTAACTATCTTCAATCGGATCCAGCTGTCATAAATATCCATGAGCATTAGCATAGTTAGCCATATAGTAGCATGGTGTGATAGTGTCTACAGAAGTGTGGTAGTGTCCCACTTAGAATATCCATTAAAAAAAATTGGATTTTGTAAATTAGGCCCTGTTCCAACTATGGTTCAAATTTCAAGTCTATGTAATCAAAAAATTTCTCCTATAACTCTATATTACTTTTTAAACTATAGGTTCTTATGGTTTTAATGAATATCATGAGAAAAAGGGGTTAGTGGGTTTGATGTGTTTGCCATGTGATCTGCACTCCTATTTGGGCATATTGCCTATATATCAATACTATGATGAGGGATCAAGCTTGATGTAGTTATCCCTCTTATGTGATATGTGTGAATGTCTATGAATGTTAGAATGCCTGAGTGTGTATAAATGAGAGGATTATTTTATGGCCACCTAAGATCTGAATAGATATGTTAGGGTTGGATTATTGAATGCATGGGCTGATTCAATGTAGTATTAGAAGAATTGGGAGATTTCTCTCATTATGAAGTGACACTTTTGTGTTCTTTTTGATAATGTCCACCTAGTGTGTAAGAGTGTGTAAGTAGTTTTTTGATAAAAATGACATGGGAGGGTGACTTAATAATAGGTCTAGGCCAACCCTAATCCTCTTAAGGAGATGAAAATTTAATTTTTAGAGGGTACAAGGACCTAAATCATTGTGATTGTGCCGTTATGGGTCTCATGTGGTGATTTATAGGTTTAAGTGTTATTTGTGACTATCATGTGGCTAAAAATGGATCAAAAGGGCCCATAAGATGGGTTGAGTGTTATACTAAGGGTTAAGTGACCTCAAGTGACACTCTAAAGCATGAATAGTTAATTTTAATGACTAAACAAAGCATGTTTGGATGGAAATTTTAACATTTGTGGTGGATTGCCAAAATTAAAAAAGTGTATCCATGAAGAGAGTACAAGTGTAATTAGACAAGAATTAGTTGGTTTGAGTAAATACAAATCTATGACATATTAGGTAAAATATGAAAAATAATCTAAAAGGTGTGATCTTGTTATAAAATAAATACATGTTTTATAATTTATGGTAAATTTTAGGGAGGAATTGTTTATGAGTATGCAAGGCACATACACATGGATAGATGGATGGATGAACGTTTCAAGTGAAGCATGGACACATTCCAACTTGGTTATATTATTTTAATAACTAACTTTGTTGATAATTACACATTCATACCACAAATGTAATTTCTTTCATAATATGACAACTCAGTACAGGTTACCATTTTCATTCATGCACCTAATAGTATAGAGATAGATCAAAAAATATTAAAGACTTGCCTTTATTTATGAAATTGATGATCGATCACATTGTACAAAGTAAGTATAAGGTTATTTTGAGATGTTTTATGACAAATTGACTAAGAGTAACATTAATTTCAATAAAGAATACATTTGGTCAAACAATTAAACATCGTAATTCAATCATGCATGGATATCTTACTAGTTGGGTAGTTTGCACATTACCACTAGTATAGAATATATTTGGAGTTTTACTAAGTGTTGTCATGAAAAAGGGGAGCATGATGGTGTTGGAGCATGTGTAGAAGTATATTTTGAAAGTGATGAGATGAAGTTTGAAGATGGTGATGTTTTGATTGATGGAAAAACCATTGTTGAATGGTGTAACAAGAAAATGGGCCATGGTGCTCAAGAAAATTATATTGTTTGTAGATATTTTTGGTTTATGGAAGAATAACACTTAGACAATTATGAATATTTTATAATCGTAATGGGATAAATTGAGTTACACTCAATTCATAGATTAAATTTAGGTTCTTAGATTATTCATATGAGACATTTGGCATATTTATGTTCTATATGCATGGTGTATACAAATAAAATTTTAAAATTTTTATTGATTACTGAAACTTCGTATCTTTTAAGAACCTATAGAGTCTCAATATTTCTAAATACTTATGTTAAAGTCTGCATCAAGAAAGGGGTGGGTAGATCATTGGTGCTTCATAAGATTATTATTCCTTTACCACTTACCATCCACACACTAGCCTCATAAAACGATTGAACCCAAGCTTATTCTTCTTAGTTTCACCCTTTCCTATCATTTGCTATGTTTTATCCTTCATTTATTACCTTATCACCCTTTTGACCTATTAGTTGTGCTAGGTTGACCAGGTCAACCTATCATAGTTTAGGAAATTTTGAATGGGGTAACAAGAAAATGGGCCATGGTGCTCAAGAAAATTATATTGTTTGTAGATATTTTTGGTTGATGGAGGAATAACACTTGGACAAGTATGAATATTTTATAATTGTAATGGGATCAAGTTAGTTACACTCAATTCATAGCTTAAATTTTAGTTCTTAGACTATTCATATGAGACATTTGGCATATTTATGTTCTATATGTATGGTGTATACAAATAAAATTTTAAAACTTTTATTCATTACTGACACTTTGTATCTTTTAAGAACGTATAGAGTCTCCATCTCTCTAAGTACATGTGCTAAAGGTTGCATCGAGAAAGGGGTGGGTAGATCATTGGTGCTTCACAAGATTGTTATTCCTTTACCACTTACCATCCACACACTAGCCTCATGAAACCATTGAACCCAAGCTTATTCTTCTCAGTTTCACCCATTCATATCATTTGCTATGTTTTATCCTTCATTTATTACCTTATCACCCTTTCGACCTATTGGTTGTGCTAGGTTGGCCAGTTCAACCTATCATAATTTAGGGAATTTTTCTCTCTTTTAGTTTGTTGGCCTCTTGCCTGACCTAGCACAAACCTAGTGAGTTAGACCCAAAAACTTGCTAGGTTGACTAGGTTGACCTAGCACAACCAACGTTCCTGAATTTTTTTCAAGTAAGTTACTATTATATATTCAAGGTCATTTACTTCCATTTTTAAGAGTCTGCCTATTAACCATTCTACTTTGGGAATAAAGCTTTAGGGTTTAATACTTTCTTTGGAGATCTAATCTCGTATTGTGGATAAGTCCTTTGGATTCTTGGATAGGTTGTGTATCCTAGAGATGATTTATCTTAATTATCCTTACATACCATAACAATATATTGTGAAGGACTTTGGCCAAAGGGTAGATTGAGGATCGATAGGTTCATCTTCAAAAGGTAAGTATTCCTAACTTTATTCTTCCTTTGTAAGAATAGATAGATGGTGCATTTATATTCTTTTCAACCATGTATTAGGATTTTGTATACATTGACATGAATATATGTATTTTATACATGTTTAGTTTAGTTGTTTATCTAATTTTTTTCTAACCCCCACTTTGTGCCACAAGATTTGGTGTGCACTAGATTAGATTTACTTTTCTTATTATTAGATTAGTGAAATATTAAATCATAAGACTCTTTTATTGTTGTTACTTGATTATGTTAGACTATATGCTTTGGAACCCTATCTCACATGGTTTGTTGTTACAAGTGATCCCCTAATCAGGAATAACATATCCTCACATTGGTCATGCTCTCACTTAATAATTGTACACTCCCTAATCCAAAGTGTAGGTGTGTTCTATCCCATCTAATCCAAGATTAATTTATGGACATGATGCATTTTTAATTGCATACATTCTGGTGAACCCAAAATGAATAAAACCCTTGTAGGATTTCTTTCACTTATTTAATTTTTTTTCATTGTTATTTTTATCATATATTTATTATTTTGTATTTAACTTATCGATCCAATTTATTTATCTCTATGTGCAGGTTTTCAGGAATAGGTATCTAGCTTAACTAGTTCAACCCAGTACAGGTTTTCAAACTTGTAAAGTTTTATTCAGACAATTAGATCAACTAGCTTGACCTATTATATATTTTTAGGTTTTTATACTTCTTGTTCAACCTACCAAGTTAACTGAGTGCATTTTTAGCACTTTTTCAATAGGTTCCTATATAGCTTATTCAACCAACTCAACTCAATTTGTAAGTTCTACCAATTTTCTCTAAGGTTCTTGATCATTAATCCTCTCCTTTTCATCTCTAAACCATTTAAGTTAGTTTTTATTCATCCATATATTTCTTTTTATATACTTTTCTTTCATAGTTTGTAGTCTTTAAAACTACCTCCACATAGTCAACTAGGTTGACCTTATGAACCTAGTTCTATGTTCTGAGGTTTTTGAAATAACTAGGTCGACCTGACTGACCTAGTTTACTTTCAAACTTTACTTCCATAGTACAAGTTTGACCCTATCGATCCTATTATGTATGTTTGTCCATATTTTTTCTCAACTATACCTTGTTTCAAAGTTAGAATTAACCATATATGTTAATCACATCTTTATTTTTAGTTTCTTGCATGATTATAATAGTTAACATAGTCTAATTAGGGGATTTTTAATTAATCATTTAGTTTCACTATTTCTATTCTTTTCTACACATTTCCAAACCACATAAAAATCAACAAGCATTTAAAAATTTGACTATCCAGGCCAACCTACTTGGATTTCATCACCAAGGGGGAAGTCGACTTGATGCTTTGGTCAATTATAAAGTGTGGTTAATGGTATGTTTTGGATAAGCACCCATTACCCCTATTGTTTTAGCATGTGAAGTGATGGGATAAGCCCCAATACCAATCATGTATCATTACCACTATAGTCCCTTTCATCCTAAACTTACCTAAAACTATCCATATATTATTATCTAGTACCATGCTTATAGTCAATCTCCCTTTACACTTAAAATCATTCCTAATAATCTACTCAACATTCTAGGTTTACCAAGTAGTTATCTTTACTTTCAAGTTGTTTATTTACTCTCTCTTCAATTATTTATGCAAAATATTACATTAGCTGGTGTTAATACAATATTTTGCTTTGTGTGCATTAGATGCATTCACTAATATCAATGCAATTGATTATTTGTTTCCCTTTCATTACTTACTACTTTCTTACATTACTTGTAATTATCTTTCTTCAATTCATAATTTGTTATCATCTTCATTTTCTTCTCTATCTATTATACTTGGTAGACCGTATATCTTTTTTAGCCCCTATACACTATGCTAGGTTGACCTGGTCGACCTAGTGTCATTTACAACATCTTTACCTCTTTTTTATAGTCATTATTCATTGAACTAGGTCAACATTATGGACCCTATATAGTTTTACAGTCCCTATTTTGCACTAGGTTGACTAGGTCAACTTAGTACTATTTAAATCACTTTCTAATTCTTTGCTTTCTCATCTTGTCTATTTTTCTTTCATCATAGACTATTTTTTTGATGAAAACATTGAAGTTAAATCAATATACATGATATAATTCACCAATCCTAACAGGATCTCCCATAGATAAAGTAGGGTTCCTTCAAGAATGCTAATAATGTTCATATTGTAACCTACGTGATAAAATATGGGACCCCTCATCATACCCATTTGTAGTAAAACCATCCTCTTCTCTTAGAGGATTGGCTTGAGTTAGAGTATACTCTTAAAATTCTTTTCTTTATCACAAAATTCCCTCGACATAAAGGTAAGGATCTTTCCACCATTTATAACCTCATGATTAGCCATCACGTTGAAGAACCTTACTCTCCTGCTCCCACTTTCTCAACTAGATTTGGGGGTACCAATTTCTTTGGTTCTCAACCTCTTCCTTCAATATTGACTCCTTGTTATGCCATGACATCTTCTTCTTTAAATTCTTCTACCTCCATGCCTAGTATCTCAACTAACATGGCATGTTCTACATCTAGTGGGCCTCTGATAAGATCAAATATCCTTAATTCTTCCACTCATTCATTATTTGATACATAATGCACTCATGCTTCTAGTGCTTCTTCTTCTCAACCATTTACTAGTCCATATTTTGCTTCACAAGAAAATTTTGACACTAGTGTCTCATATTCTCATAGCTCTTCTCAAGTTCATATCAACACTAATAGGGGTACCCAAGCCACTAACACCATCAAAAACACCAATAATACTTCTAATAACACTAATCAGACTCATCAAATATTATTTCAAACTCTCATTCAAATGAATAGATTCCAAGATCATAATATGAATCAAATGATGAGAATGCAAAACCACCTTCTTAATCTTCAATCTAATCCTCAACCAATGACTTGGGTCATACATAGCCAATGTGTTCCTCCTCCTCCTCTTCAAGATTCTCAAGGTAATCTCATTCCTCAACCTCCATTAGTTAACAAATTCATCAAGCATTTACAAAATGAACCTCTTATCACCCAAATTGCTAACATTGACATTGGAGGTATAACACCTACAATTTCTTACAATGGATCAACCGATTTTACCCTTCATCTTAAGACATTTAAAAGGATTTGGTTAAGTTAAATACCTTTGTCTCTACTAAACTCCTAGATAAAAACCTCACAGGTGATGACTTGGATAGGTATAATCAACTTTGAACACATTCTACCAATAGTTTGGAGGACTTAGTAAATGATTTAGTACAATAATTTCAAACTAATGATCTTCTAGAGAACACTTTGACCCAATTCATCAATTGCAAACAAAACAAAAATGAAATTGCTTAGGCTTTATCAAGAGATGAAAGACTTTATCAAATAAATGTGAACATAACATGGTGGATGATAATATCTTTCATCTCTTTACAAATTACTTAATTCCTAAATTACAATATCAAGTCTATACCCTTTCTCCATGTACCTTATAGGAAGATATAGAACAAGCTAAAAGACAAGATTTCCTCATGCAATAATTCAATCCACCCCAACCTTATATAGGCCCTCACCTAATATTAAAGAATAAAAATTGCAATATTACCAATGATGGTGTTACTGATTCATTTGACATCATTCACAATGTTCAAGCTATCATTCCTACACCTTCTTTAGAACCAACTCCTCAATAATACACTAATCTTCATTTCTCACCAAACAACATTAATGTCCATAAACCTTTATCCTCAACTAAATTTCTTAAATGTCTACCTAGACCTCTTCCAATAGAGCTTGACCCTACTTAACATATGAAATCATGGTATGATCCTAATAAGTTTTTTTGGTCTCATGCTAGCTAGAGTCACTCTCATGATACTTGTAGATAGCTCTGTAATTTAGCTATGGACTTTCTTCTTGGCCCAAATTTTGATCATGATTCCATTATCCATAAACATAAACAAGCCTATGAAATTGATTTCAAAAACTATAAATCACATGATAAAACTCAAGACTTAAATCAATAAAACACTCATTTGGATATCTATAAAGACCCCTTGCCTAATCATCAACCAATCTAAGAAGGTCAAGATAATTCCACTTCTTCTACTAATAATGTACAAATTCTTGTTGAACCAAATTTTGAAAATAATGTGGTTAGCATGACTAATATATGAAGATTGGTGACTTTCATTGATTCACAACCTATCTACATTCCTCCTTCCCATAATACATATTGTGTTATCCAAGATTCTTTTCTACCTCATTTAAATGATTTGGGGAAATAATATAATATTTATTTTGATGATATGATTTATGATTATCCCTTGGATGACATATCTCATACTATTTGTACTTCTCTCTTACCATATTCTAATACTAATAACAATCTAATTTCTACTAACACTTATTTTTCCAATCTTCAATATCAATCTAAACCAACTACTTCTTCATTACCAAACAATTTGTAACCTTCTTCTCAACCTTCTCATTCTTATCAACATAAATTTAAATTCTCTTCGAATCCACCTTCCAAAGATCTTTTGAATCATTATGCACCTATATCCAACAACATCTTTATGGGTTATGATGAGTGGGATCCCATTGTGAAACTTACTAATCTTCCATATCAAATACATTTTCTTGAACTCATGAGGACATCTCCACATTATAGAAACTACCTCATGTAACCCTTAATCAAGATAAATATCCCTCACCCTCCTCTAACAGGAAGGGAGGCCACTTTATCTAGACCTAAAGATAGTATATCATAACAATGTGAAGATATGTATATTAACATTGATGAAACTATAGACACTTCTCTTTATTTATGGTTTCCTATTACATCTATGATTCTAGATGAGATTTTACTTCATGCAAATGATCCTCAATTATTTATTAGTGTCTAAATTGATGATATCCAAGTTTAGCAAGCCTTAATCAACAAGGGTTATGGAATGTGTGTCATTCCCTTGATTTGATTAAGACACATAGGTATTTTGAATGTAATCTCAAGTCTACACACATCACATGCCAAAGATACAATATATGGCAAATGCTTCATCTAGGGTGTCTGTGGCTTCTCATTACTATCCCAAATGTCACCGTTCATGTGAAGGTGATGATATTTAAATTTTCCCTTTCACATAACATCTTGCTTAGTAGGTTGTGGACTCATCATATGTGATTTATCACATCTTCCACTTGCAAATGCATAAAATTGCCTCACAATGGATCCATTTATAGGATTCAAGGAGACACTAACCCTTATAAGTTCTAACAAGTCCAAGATCATAGTTTCTTCAATATTCCTACACTTGAGCCTTTGCCTAGTGTTCCATTTTTTGAGTTTTAGCATCTCAATTTTCCTATCAACTCAACCAAATGTTATAATAGCCATCATGAGCTCATTGGTAACATTCATCCTAACGTTTTAGACATTGATGATGATGAGCCTGATGAGATTAACTTAAAGATAAAAACTTCTAATATCTTACCTCATCTCATCTCATAGTTTCCCACTTCCTTACATTCTCACTCTTACAAGCCTCCCTGTAATGACATTCCTATAGTATTAACCAAGACTAGGCACTCTATTCACCAAGCTTCCTTCCATGAAAAGGACATTCTAAATTGTGTCATCAATCTTCATACTCTAGATTATGATGATGGTTATTCTTTAGATGATCCTCTTTTAGGTGGCCTTGTTCAGGCCTATGATGTTGAGATTATTTCTTATTTCTCTTCTTTAATTGAGTCTTTTCATGCATCTCATCATTCTCTTTCATTTATAGTTACTAATTCTTATATTTTTCCTCTTTATCATAGGGTAGAGATGGTACCAATACCTCCAATTTTTGTGGATATACTTAGGATCATGCTATGATCAAACCTTATTGCTTTGCCAAATCTAGGGAAGTCCTACTTAAACCTTATGAAAATCCTACCCCTCTTTAAGTAAGGCTAGTTATAGTTAAGCCAGTCCCTTTTTCCACTCTAGTTGAACCTATTTAGTCTCCTTCTATTGTTGATCCTCTTCCTTTATTTTGCCCTAGTGCTCCTCCTATTGATCCTAGTTACATTCCTTCCTCATCATTACCCTCCCTTGATGATGGGTTTCTTTCATTGCCTAAGATGGCTCCATTGCCCAATAAATGGGTTGATGAGTCCTCTTTAGATTCTTCCATTCCTATTTCACCTCCTTTCTTGAGTGCTCTAAAACCACTCACCCACATATCTTTTGATTTCATGCAATAAATAATCACTCTTCCACCCATTGTCATAAGTTACAATAATATCTTGATACCTTACATCATTTTTTCCCCATCATCAAACAAAGCCATACCTCCCTCAAAGTTAATTCCTAAATATTTACCTAAGTATGGTGAGGTATATTTTCTATAGCACCTATATTGCATGCATCACACTGATCATTATCACACTCTTCAACAACATCTTAAATATCACCTTATATCCATCCCTGTACCTTCTACCATTCCTCCCACAAGTTGTTCTTGTAAGAAGGTTCCTCCTTTTTATCTCATAGCTCCACCTCCAATGGTTCCATCACCTATTGTTGTCCCTTCTATGCCTCCACCTATGATTCCTTCACCTGTGGCACTTCCCTCACTTATGGATTCTTCTCCACTTGTGATTCCTTATTCTCCTATAGATTTTACTCCCACGCATTCTCTTGACTAGACTCTACCTAATATTCCTCCTTAGCATGATCCTTTGAGCATTCCTACTTTTTTAGTTGAGGAGATCATAAAAGAAGTATTTGCCCAGTATTCACTTAAGATTGATGAGACCTTAGATTCAATACACATTCAACTTCATAGAGACTTATCTAATGTATTGGATAATCTGTGTGGATAGATTTACCAGTATTTATGAGCACATGCATGGTGATTTCACATTTATATTTGGAGTGGACATATGCTCCACTCATACTTTTTATCTATTTGATTATCTCATTTAATACTATGTCAAATTATTTCTTATCTTATATCATGTTTCTCCTTCTTGGTATACTATGGTTAGCTTATGTTATTTATTTTACATTTCACATATGATTGTATTTTCCTTATCATTGTTATTTTTCCCTTATTATTTCTTTCTTTTCCTTTAGAGTTTTTCTAAAAACTCTTCCCTTGTATCTTCATGATTGTTTGATTTCTTATCTCTATTTTTCATAGATAGTTGTCATGGTTATTTGGTTATATTTATCCTCTTCCCTTTGGTTACTATCTCCTATTACCATGTGATCAGTTTGCAATAAATCTTTCACATTACTATTGCTTTTTACCGGTCCTCCTTTGGATATCCTTTTTCCTTTCTTCCTTTTTACACATATTAAGCATATACATGGTTAAGACTTGAGATCACATTCTCAATTCATTGTCAATCTTAAGTGTTCTAGATAGTATTTTGTCTTGGGTTACTTAGCCTCCTTTAGACTTAGCCTAAAACCCATTCATTTGTATCACTATCACTCTCATGATTGGTCATTCCAAATCCATATGGAGGAGGAATATTAAAAATACTTTATAATAAAGTTAAGATCCAAATCATTTAAACAAAAGTCAATG
The DNA here is from genome assembly GCA_037957365.1 of Torreya grandis. Lineage (NCBI taxonomy): Eukaryota > Viridiplantae > Streptophyta > Pinopsida > Cupressales > Taxaceae > Torreya > Torreya grandis. Next base: position 73,954 of record JARHVA010008849.1, read on the forward strand.
ATATCAAAATCAAAAAATAATGAATATTCTTAAAAGTCTAATCACACTAAAAGATGTGATTCAAAGCACATCTCCTTCTTCTAGTCGAAGCTCAAACTCCATAGTTAGCCTCATGGTAGATCTAAGGTCCATTAAGGTGTGGTAGGCTTGTAGATTAGAAGAGGATAATAATTTAAAAAAAAAATTTAGTGCTAACTTCTTTTTCATACAAGTACCCAATCTTCATAGTAGATTGACAGCTCTATAACGGGTCCTAAGGAGTAGGGAACATGTTGTGAGAAGGTAGGTCTATTTTATTTTTCCTTGTACCAATATACCATCATGAGCTGATCTTATTATCACACCTATTTACCTATAAAGCTTTGTGTCTATATAAAGTAGATTTCCTTTGTACATAGATGACCACTAGTCAGTGTATTTTCACGTCCTAAAATCTTTCTATTTTAATTTAGTTACTTGTATGTACTTGGATTGTAGGTGGGAGTTCATCACATCCCCATGAGTTCTTTAAGGGTGCATTGACATGGGGTTTCATCTCCCAGCATCATACTAACCCTACTCCATAGTGGGGTATATAAATCAGGGCATGGGATATTGGGATTACTAGGGGGTTGAGTGGCTAGCCTCTCTAATCCTAATGAAAACCTAGGTGAGGTCTGGATAAACATCATAATCTATTAAGCTATACATGAATGGAGTCACAATTCAAAAGAATAGACCCTTTCATAGTAAGCTAGCCAGTATGAACCCAATTAATGTGATTGCACCCCTTATGTTAGCCACACTTGGGACCATCTAGAACATGTGAAACTTATATATTTTATAAAAATCCCCACCTTCCGTAGAATTTCATGTTTGTTCCTCACTCTAAGTTCATGTCATGTATCATGCTTGAAAGATATGGGGCGACATAAAAAAATCTATCTACACTTTTACTTTCTTTTTTGAATTAACACTTAATTCCTCAAAATAATTGGTATATTGGTGGAGACATTAGCTAAAGATATGCACACTCATGTCAGTTATAGGGAATAAGATGATCCATTTGTGTTACTTATATTTTTCTTTGATTTATATTGCATGTTTTTAGAAATAAAATTATTTTTTTGAATTTTCATGCCAAAACAAATCCAAAAATAACCACATATTTGTAAACCACTTTAGCCTAAGAGGTGTTATTGTATCTATTTGATACCACACTTTTGCTTTAGACATTTTCAAAAACTTTGTGTGTCAATTGTTTAAAAAAGGGCATCGTTACACTACCTATTTTATCCCATGTTTTTGCATTTGAGTTTTGAAATAAAGACCATTATTATACCTTTTGAGAAAGATAACGTCATTATGATTCTTGTATTTACCTATTGTCAAACTGAGTTAGAAACTATGTATGTCTTTGTTCTATAATTGGTATTGCTATGTCATCCATTTGGATATAGAATGTTGTCTATTTGAGAAACAAATTCTTTTAAACCAAGTTTAAAATTTGTCTTGCAAAGTTCATATTCAAAATTGAGTGGTTTATGCCTATGCCTTACATGATTTTGGCTTGGGTGTTTACCTCTTACCTTTGAATTTTGCAACTTGGACTAATTCCTTGCTTGCTTTGAATATATTTTTGCCTAGATTTAGGAAGTGGTCTATTTTTTATGTATTCACATCTATTTTATTACTTCAAACTAAGGCCAAAAATATCTTTTTGAATACATCCTTAAGGATGGTCAGTTTATATTTTATTCTTGCTTATCACTTGGGCTTGAATTATTTACTCATCATGCTTATTTTTACTTACTTGAGATTGAATTTCCTAATTAGTTTTAGGTGTGTGTTTAGGATGAGTGTAATGTACCAAGGTCAAGTTTATGTTTGAATATGTGTGCCTAATTTGAGTCTAAATGTTTTGAATTTTTATAATACTTGCCTTTCAAGTTTTACCTCAAAGTATGTTTTTAAGTCTAGATTTGTGCCTTATTTCCAAAGACCTAGCATATGCCTTAGTTTTTATATTTTATTCATACCTTTTGAGTCTAGCTTTGTGCATTATTCCCAAAGACTTAGAAACTTTTCCATTTTTAGACCATATGCCTTGTTCCCAAAGACATGGCACTACTATGTAAATAAGGGAACTAGTGTCTTGAGGCCTAAAAATAGAGTTAAGACTAGGAAGGATAGGCTAGGGGCCCATGTGACTCAGAGGGGATGACTCAGAACCACTGGGGGTGTAACAAATAGGGAAAAGAAGACATAAGAAAGATAACAATTGGGGAAATGTGCATGGCACATAGATTCCTAATTGCTCATGTTTTGAACTAGTGTTGCAGATGGATTGAGATTCATACATGGATTCTAAATTGCCTTACTATTTTGGGTTGGTGATGATGGAGACAAACACACTCTAGGTCAGTGATTATGTTTCCCATTGATACTTTGATTTAGTAAATATGCTTCCTTATGAAAAAATGAAGATGAGAGAGGCTCATAACTATCATACCAATATATTATGAAGGCATTGATGGTATGATTTGTGCATAAATATTGGAGCTCACCTATTCTATCTCAACCCCCTTCCTTGAATTCTACCTTTCCATGTAAATAAATTGAGCCCCTACCTTATTTATATATAGGTGTGTATAATCTCATTTATATTTTGTGCACTCCACATTGAATAAATGGTCTTTGTGTCACTCTATTATTAATCATGGAAATCATTGGTGTTATTCTCAACAATCAAAGTTGTGTTCTTATAGAATAGAATATAGTGGTTGATAGACACTATTATATATTTAATATAATACAATACAACCTATAAAATCCTTAATTTCTTGAGATGGATGTGGATACACATCAATCATTTACCAATCTTAATGTTTCCATTCTCTATTGAATGTCTTCCCTCAATTCAATTATCAATCATGTGTCATATCATACCATAAGTCATCAGTATATTTCATATGTCCTATATAAATAGAATGGAGATTTTTTATGTCACTATAATGTGGGGCCCTCAATTTCCCCTATATATAGATATGGAAAGAGATTGCCCCAACCCCCTACCCTTAGTATATATTGTCTCATGGGATATGTATAGCTGACTTGTGGCTATCATAACCCTTGGTAAAAATTGGTCAGCCCATATATTTTTGAGCTTTTCATAAGTTCATCCATATCCTATAGGGGTGTATTTGTATCTAAAACATCTACTTATTCATAGTCTACCCTTGGTCCAAAGTCTAGGCCTAGAACAAGTCAAGTCAAAGAAAGTCAACTCTAGTCAAATAGAGTCAAACTTGGTAAAGAGTGAAAATATTTTTTTGAGTCATATTTTCATTTCTAACATTTTTTAATCTCATTTTATGTAATTTATTTGCATATATCACTCTCAATGTACAAGAAGAGCTTGTGGCCCCACTTTGAGTTAGATTCAAGGGCTTGTATGAATGGTAGGTGGCAGAAGGTAAAATATAGGAAAAATATCAATGTGGAGAAGGTTAGAGGAAGTTGGTAGCAGGTTTTTTTAGGCCAAGATTTAGTTAGAAGTTAGAAAGGGTAGTTTCTCCTCAATTATAAGCCCTTTTGGGCACTTGTATGGCCACCACCATCTAATCTCCAGCTAAAAATGTGGGTGGGGGTCTTTTCATCTCCCCACATCCATTTCCATTATCATACTTAAAGGAGAGTTCATAAATTTTCTTCTTCAATTCATTTTCCCATTCTCTCCTCTTGGCACATAAAGAAGGCTCAACTTCAAACACTTGGTATGGAAGGTACAGCTAGAGTTGGAAGGAGTCCTTCTACAGGTGGATTGTATTATAAATTTAATTAATTTTTATAATATATATATATATATATTTTTTGGTGGCTCCTCTTTTATGAAATATTACTAACAATCCAAGCAAAATTTTGAAGAATTGCATTCAAGAGGGGTAGAATTATACATCTATTTTGAGTTTTTAGTGATCCTTGGAGCTAAAAGAGATTGATAATTTGTCTTTATGCTATAAGTAGGACCTCTTAATGATGTTTTAAATATCTAAAACTTCACCAATTTGTGTTTGAAGGATTGACAAAGAAAGGTGCTAGCTCCATGAGAGTTCCAAGGTTGAATGCAAATTGTGTATTCCAAAGAGCTCAAAGAGCTTTGTGATGATAATGACATGTTTGACTTTAATGAATAAGGGGTATTTCCATGTTTCCATCTAATGGAAAGCTCAATTAGTACCATTTCAAGGTCTATTTACTCATAATAGCATGTTTCACTACCATGTCAACTTCAGACAAGCCTGTACCTATTCATGGGAAGTATACGGAGGTGGAAGAGAAGGGAAGAGTATGATGAAATCCATATAAAGTTCCATGAACTCCAAGAGTCATGTTTTGCATATTCAAAGATTTAAAGATGCCACATAAGCCATTATCACTTCAAAAGAGACCTTTTCAACTTTTGGGTTCTTAGTCCCTAAAAGCAAAAAATAAAGGTCCTAGGCCTTTTTTGACTTAATGTTTGAAGTGGTAAATGGTAATTTCACATTTTCCAATGCTTTGGCCTTGTATCCCTATCTATCTAGTCTAACTATTCTAAATTTGAGAGATAGAATCCAAGTAGAAGATAGATTTTGAGCCAATCTAAAATGACAAAAAGGTATTAAAGATAAGTAGTGATATCTAGAGGATTTTCAAGAGGAGTGCCCTATACAAGACATATGGTAGGTTATAAACATTTTATAATAAGAGGAAACAACTCAAAACCCTCTAAAAGTTCACTACAAGAAAATTTGGCATGAAAAAGAGTTAAATTGATGGAAATGACCCATTGGGCATGTACCCTATCCATACAACAGGGGAGGACTATAACTATAGTCAACTTGTTAAGCATTGGTCAACTCTTTTCAAGCTTACCATTGTTTGGGGTTTCCAAGATAAGTACACCAGTCATTTGGGAATACTTGTGATTTTTGAACAAAATCTAACTTCTAATGAGAAATCAAGCTCCATTTGGTCACCTGCAACCCTGTACAAATAGAGGTAAAGGTTTCAAAGATGAATCTAAAGAATTAGGTAGGGAAGTGTTTGTTTTGACTATTCAATGTGTCTTAAAGCTCCATTAGTTTGGAATAAGGACCTATCAAGGTTCTGGTGACCCAAATACTTGCTACAATCTTCAAATGGCCTAAATAACAACCTATAGGCCTAATTAAGATAAGTACCTACATGATAGGGTAGGAAATGAAAATAGTGTTTGAAGATTGTCATAAGGATATGGTGTTTAAGGAATCCTAGATGAACCCAGATCATAGTGTGATGCCTCCAAATCTAATTTCAATCTTATTAAGTCTTATGAAGCTCTTAAATATGATCCAAATGTTCCAAAATAACCTACAACCTATTTATAAGGGTTAGTCTTAGTCAAGGATAGAATGGAGCCTTTAGAGTCCAATTTGGGTATGAAAATGAGGTGAAATGTTGAGAATATGAATGTGTGATGATAAATCAAGAGTTTTTATACTTTTTGAATCTTTAACATCTCACCAAAGTGTACACATAGGACTATGACTAATCTACAGTCCTCTAAATCTATAAGGAACACAGTCAAGAGGGTATGAGGGTAGTGAGGTAGATGTTTGTTTTAAACTTCATATGTATCCTTCAAGTGAATATAAGTTAAAAATTTGAGATATTACCTAAGAAGAGACATGGTAAACCTATATGCATCATGATTGAAGCCTCCATATTTTAAAGGAGAACCAAACAGGGACAGGGTACCTTAGTCAATGAGGTTTTAAGGGGGCAGAGATGTCTCAAAGTCAATGAGAAGGTCTTAATCTTGATAGGATGGTAAAATAGAATCAATTAGATGTTATAATATTCCAATCACATGTAAATAAAACTCTAAGGCCACTTTCTTATAGACAAAGTTGACACAGTCCATACAGTTAGCTTGCCTATGTCTCATTCCAAAGAGTAAAAAGGGGTTTTCATATGCAAACAAGTTTTCCAAATGTTTTGAAAGATACAAAAGATTTATCCAGACATGAGGCACATATTACAAGAGTCATAAACATGAAAAGTTACATGGAAATACAATTTATAGGTTAGTATGGATAAAATCATGCAAAAATAGGGTTTTTGTGACCTTTTTTGGGAAGATCGAGTTGGTTTGGGTACCCAGACATGGAATCTAGTCAAATATTTTAGTAAAAATAATCTTCATGACTTATTAGATCTCCTAAAATATTCACTTTTAATGGATTAATAGGCCTAATACTCATTGTTTTATCTCAAGCCTACCTCAGTCCATGCATGCAGGAAAAAGACCAGTTTTGGGAAATCTTTCTGATAAGAGGCTTGCACTAAGTTTGATCATAAGAGGTGATATATAAATCTAGGAAACACCTAGGGGAACCTAAAAAATGAAACTATAAGGTCTGGACATTAATGGTTTGGTCCACATAAGGAGATTTACATGGTCAAGTGGGAAAACATGCTTTCCCAGCCCTAAATAAAGTGTCAAATAAAAATACACACCTCCTAGGGACTTATAATGATTTGTTTTATTTTTTCACATCACACCCCAAGAGTCCATTTAAGAAGAAAAATTTCATCTATTGGTGCACATGGAGCAAACAGGTTGCTTGGCAAGGCATAACCCCTTTCCCAAAGCAAAGGCAACTTCCAATTTGGTCTCTTGGAAAGCCTTTTAAACTGATTATAAATGTTCATGGGTCAATTTCAAAGGTGTGAGTGTTTTATCTTGGCATGGAAACACTAGGAAAGGCCTATTTGAAGCCTAGATGTGTTAGAACCCTCATGAAATGCAAGAATCCGATTTGAAGGCCACTTTCTTGTGCTTGTAGCTTCTCAAAACCTTTGCATGGAACCCAAAGTCTTTTATGAAAGTTTAATAAGGCCTTTTAGGTTTAAAAAAATCAATTATAAGGAGTTTTCAATGTCACATATTTATGAACAATCCTTAAGACCAAAAAACCTCTTAAACCCTCTTAAAACCCTTAGGTAGACTCAATGGTAGAAATCATGAAAAAAGTGCACTAAAATGAAAAAAAAATATCATGGTAATAACAATAAATTTTTATATGAAACTCTAAAGACTCCATAAATGTAAATTAATTGTATGGATCCATATAGAATAGGGGAGAAAAAGGCTTATTTTCACCATTTTTAATGGCGTGTGAATTGTAGGGAGATTTAAAAGATGAAATAAGTTTTGAGAGGAATATCTAAACTTTAGATAACTCAAAAAAATCATTTCAATTAATTAAAATTATGATAGTTTCCTCAATAGGCTTTCACTTTTGGCCACTCTAGTAAGCCAAGTAGTGAACTTTGAGGTAAAGTGATGAAAAGTGGTAAAGAGGGATTTTTAAATGTTTTTTTAATTAAAATTCATGATTTTTAAGGCCTTTATAGGTGTCATGACACCTCTTTTATGAATTTTTTTTAGTTTTTGAAGGTTTGGAGTGTTAAGTGGTAAGGGTGCATGGAATGATCACTTTTAAAACTACCTGAGATGATTGTGCATGCCCATAGTAGTAGGAGTGATCAAATACTAGACCAATGCATGAATAATGTTTTTTTTTAACCCCTCCTATCATTTACATCCATAATAATTTAGTATTTGTAGATAAAATAGGAATTTTGAAGGCTACTCAAGTAGGCAAATTTTTGTGCAAAATTGGCAATTTTGTGCCACTTTTCACCTTCTTTGTGACTTGTTTGGATAAGTGTACCTCCTAAATTGGAATGGATCACCTCAACCTTATTTAAAATTAAAATTTAACTCCAATTTTCATATGTACACATTTCCAAGTGACCCTTGGACTTCCTCTTGCTTGTTCTCTCTCTTTGGGCTATAAATATGCATTGTTTTGGCTTGTTTGTGTTAAGGTGTGGAGCTAAAAGCTTCACCAAAGGATCACTTTGAAAATTTGATGGAAACACACAGTCACAAGCATCAATTAGGAGTGATCGACATCGGTCAAGAGCAGACTAGGAGATGCCGGCGTCGGTCAGAATTGGCTAACATCGGTCACAGGCAAATAGACAGGAACCGATGTCGATTACCTGTGCATCCAGAATGATATTTCCATGGACAGAACAGAATGTTTGCATGGTAGGATTAAGTGTTAGTCTTTAGTCCACATTTCTATCTTTAGTAAGACTGATTTGAGCCCTTGATTAGGAGGTGCATCTAATGGTTGTAATATTATATATTGGGATAGATCTTCATAGCTCATTAGTGAATTGGTAATGTACAGTATTGTAAAATATATGTGAATCATTCCAAGTTGTTGGATTTGATTGTAACTCTTGAGGGAAAGATATCTAGGAAGAGATCTGTACATCTGAGAGAGGTGTGGAAGAAAAGAAGTTTCTTCAATCGTATTCCCTCTGTAAAGAGTTTAATACAAGTTTTCAGGGTGGTTTCTTGTATCTATTATTCTTTGCCAATTCTGATTCTAGTTACTTATCATTTTGGTTTAATTTCATATTTAGTTGCTTACTAATTGTAATCAAGTTTGTTGGTTGATCCCCAGAAAATTGGTATCAGAGCTCAGGTTCACTAACAGGTGGTTTAGATCTGTGTAGTGTGTATTGATTACAGGTTACTCATAGGGATTTCTGTTTGAGTGGAAAAAGCAATGGCAGAAGAAAGTAAACTGAGAATGGAGAAGTTTAATGGCAAGAATTACCAATTATGGAGAATGTAGATAGAGGATTATCTGTATCAAAAAGATATATACTTACTGTTAGGTGGGATTGCAAAGAATCCCATAGACATGGAAGATGAAGAATGGGAAGTTCTTAATAGAAAGGCTCTGGGGTCTATAAGACTGAGTCTGGCATCTAATGTGATATCTAATTTATCACAGGCAAATTCAATGATAGAGTTAATGACTACTTTAGCAAATTTGTATGAAAAACCCTCAGCTTCAAATAAGGTATATCTTATGAAGCAGTTATTTAATTTGTAAATGCATGAAGGTGGATCTGTGTCTAATCATCTAAATGATTTCCATGGAATTGTAAATCAATTAAGTTCAGTCAAAATTGTGTTTGATGATGAAATTAAAGCTCTATTAATCTTATGCTCATTACCTAAGAGCTCGCATAGCTTGGTAATGGTAGTTAGTAATACTAATTCTACCTCAAATATTTTAAAAGTAGATGATGTTGTTAGTGTTATCTTGAATGAGGAAATCTACAGGAAAAACATAGAGGAAACATCAGGGAACACTTTAAGTTTTGAGAGTAGGGGAAGGCAGAAAGAGAAGAGCAAGAAAGGGAGATCAAGGTCTAAGTCAAAGATGAGAGGAAGATACAAATCAAGAAATGGCAGGAGGATAGCCTGCTGAAATTGTGGAAAGATAGGGCACATAAGCAAAGATTGCTGGTCAAAGCCTAAGGAAGACAATCAGCACAAAGGAAAAGAAGAAGCATAGGTTGTAGGTATTGTACAGGATGCTTTAATATTCTCTTTGCATAATAATATAGAATCTTGGGTTTTAGATTCTGGTGTATCTTTTCATGCTACCCCCAATAGAGAATATTTTAGTGACTATGTCCATGGAGATTTTGGAATAGTTTACTTAGGGGATGATGAGCCATTTAGAATGATTGGCAAAGGTAAAGTTCAGCTAAAAATGTAGAATGGCAACACATGGGTGTTCAGAGATGTTATTCATCTTCCCAGCTTGAAGAGGAATTTGATTTCTATAGGAAAGTTAGGGGATGAGGGTTCTACAGTAACTCTCACAGCTGAATCTTGGAAGGTTACCAAGGGTGCACTTATGTTAGCCAGAGGTAAGAGAGAAGGTACTCTCTATTTATGTAATTGTATTACTAACAATTCTCCTTCTGTATTATCTACTTCAGATGTAGATGCAAAGATGTGGCATCACAAGCTTGGCCACATGAGTGAGAAGGGAATGACAATTCTTAAGTCAAGAGGTAAGCTTTCAGATTTGAAAAGCATAGATCTATATTTTTGTAAGCATTGTGTTTTTGGGGAATAGAAGAGAGTGATTTTTCTCAAGACTGGGTCAACAAAGAAGAAGCATAAGTTACAGCTTGTTCACACAGACATGTGGGGACTGGCTCAGGTTGCTTCTATTAGAGGATCACAGTACTATGTTCCATTCATAGATGATGCTACAAGAAAGGTATGGGTCTATTGTATTAAGAATAAATATGATGTATTTGAGACTTTTAAGATTTGGAAAGCTATGGTTGAGAATGAAACAGGCAGAAGATTGAAGTGCCTGAGATCTGACAATGGTGGTGAGTTCTACAGTCACAAGTTCAACTGGTATTATTATATGCATGAAATACGTAGGCAAAGGACTATTCCAAAGACACCTCAGCAAAATGGAGTTGCTGAAAGGATGAACAAAATAATTATGGAGCATGCACAGTGTATGAGGTTACATGTTGGGTTGCCCTTAGAGTTTTGGGTAGAAGCTGTGGATACCGCAGTGTACCTGATTAACAGAGGACCCTCTATAGCTCTGAATGGTGGAATTCTAGAAGAGGCATGGACAGGTAAAAAGGTAGATCTCTCATTTCTCAAAGTTTTTGGTTGTGAAGCTTTTGTGCATGTTGATAAGGAAAATAGAAAGAAGCTAGATGCTAAGTCTATGAGTTGCACATTTATTGGCTATGGCTCAAGAGATTTTGGTTTTAGGTTTTGGAATCTAGGAACTAAAAAAATAATTAGGAGCCATGATGTTGTTTTCAATGAAAAAGTGATGTATAGTGATCAGCTGAAGAGGCTGAATCAATCTGAGCAGAGCAATGGAGAATTGGACGAGGTGACAGTCCAAAATGAGCTCACGGGAAGAAATAATCACAGATAGGAAAACACAAAGACCGAGGTCGGCCAGGCAAGAACTAACGTCGGTAGAACAAAAACCGATGTCGGTCAGACAGTGACCGACGTCAGCCAGGCAAAAATTGAGGTCAGTCATGAGGAACTAACATCGGCCAGTAACAGGCCTGGAGGTGACCGAGGTCGGTCACTATCAGAGAATTTGGGCAGACAGCATGTTGTGAATGAGTCTCAGATGCCCATCAAGAGGTCAGAAAGGGTAAGTAAACCTCCAATTTGATATTCCCCTTCATTATTCTATTTATTGCTTACTGATATGGAGAACCAGAGAGTTTTGAAGAAGCAATACAGGTAGAATCCAAAAATCAGTGGGAGCGTGGCATGGTTGAGGAAATGGATTCCTTGAAAGAGAACCAAACATGGGATTTGGTTGAGTTTTCAGCAAGAAAGAAGACACTGAAGAATAGATGGACCTACAAATTGAAGGAAGGTGAAAATGGATAGATGAGATATAAGGCCAGATTGGTAGTGAAAGGATTTACACAGAAACTAGGTATTGACTTTGGTGAGATTTTTTCTCCTGTTGTTAAAATGACTTTTATATAGACTGTACTATCTTTAGTTGCTATTGAGGATTTGCATCTTGAGTAACTTGATGTTAAGACAACGTTTCTTCATGGATATTTGGATGAAGAAATATATATGGAACAGCTGGAAGGATTTAAGGTCAAAGGTAAGGAGAAGCTAGTGTGCAGATTGAAGAAAAGCTTGTATGGCCTCAAGCAAGCTCCTAGACAATGGTATCTTAGATTTGACAGGTTTATGACTGAGCATGGCTACAGTAGATGTCAATCTGAACATTGTGTGTATTTTAAGAGATTTAATAATGGTAGATATATTATTCTGTTGTTGTATGTAGATGATATGCTTGTTGTAGGATCACACATGCAGGATATCTCTAAGCTTAAGGTGAAATTAGCTCACACATTTGCCATGAAGGATTTGGGACCAACAAAGAAAATCCTTGGCATGAATATTAAGAGAGACAGGAAAAATCATAGGTTGATTTTGTCTCAAGAGGATTATGTGATCAAGGTGTTGAAATGGTTCAATATGCAGGATGCAAAACTAGTAAGCACACCTATGGCTGGACATTTTAAGTTGAGTAAAGAATAGTGTCCTAATTCACATGATGAGGTAGAGTACATGAGTAAAGTTCCATATGCTTCTGCGATTGGAAGTTTAATGTATGCAATGGTATGTACTAGACCAGATATTGCCCAAGCAGTGGGAGTTGTAAGTATATGGCCAATCTAGGGAAGGAACATTGGAAAGCAGTTCAGTGGATCCTTAGATATCTGAGAGGAACCAGCAGTAGGCATTTGTGTTATGGTGGTTCAAATACTTCTCTACATGGTTATGTAGATTCAGATATGGCAGGTGATTTGGATGGCAGAAGGAGCACCACAGGATATATTTTCACTGTTGGTGGAACGGTGGTTAGTTGGATATCAAAGTTGCAAAAGGTTGTTGCCTTGTCAACTACAGAGGCAGAATATATTACAGTCATAGAGGCTAGCAAAGAGATGATATGGATGACACGGTTCATGGAAGAGCTAGGAAAGGAGTAAGAGAGTTGTAGATTGTATAGTGACAGTCAGAGTGTAATTCATTTGGCAAAGAATTCAGCCTTTCACTCAAGAACAAAGCATATACAGCTTAGGTACCACTTCATAAGACAGGTATTGGAGGATGGTGAGTTGAAGCTGGAGAAGATCCATACAGATAAGAATCCTGTGGATATACTAACCAAGCCCGTAAAAAAGGAGAAGTTGGATCTTCATTCAACTTCTGTTGGTCTTCATGATTGAGTTGAAGATGGAGAAGCTAGAAGATGTTGTTGTATAGGTATTGGTGTAGCTGTTTATCTCCAAGTGGGAGATTGTTAAGGTGTGGAGCTAAAAGCTTCACCAAAGGAGCACTTTGCAAAGTTACTGGAAACACACAGTCACTGGCATCGGTCAGGAGCGACTGACATCAGTCAGGAGTAGACCAGGAGATGCCAGCATCGATCAGAATCGGCCGACCTCAGTCACAGGCAAATAGGCAGGAATCGATGTCAGTTACTTGTGCATCTAGAATGCTATTTTTGTGGATAGAACAAAATTTTTGCATGGTAGGATTAAGTGTTAGTCTTAAGTTCGAATCTCTATCTTTAGTAAGACTGATTTGAGCCCTTGATTAGGAGGTGCATCTAATGGTTGTAATTGCATTGCTCATGTTTCCTAATATAATATATTGGGATAGATCTTCATATCTCATTAGTGAATTGGTAATGTACAGTATTGTAAAATATATGTAAAATCATTCCAGGTTATTGGATTTGATTGTAACTCTTGAGGGAAAGAGATCTAGGAAGAGATCTGTACATCTAAGAGAGGTGTGGAAGAAAAGAAGTTTCTTCAATTGTATTCCTTCTGTAAAGAGTTTAATACAAGTTTTCAAGGTGGTTTCTTGTATCTATTGTTCTTTGCCAATTCTGATTCTAGTTACTTATCATTCTAGTTTAATTCCATATTTAGTTGCTTACTAATTGTAATCAAGTTTGTTGGTTGATCCCCAGCAGTTTGAGCAGCCTCTGTTGGTTGATGGGGAAAATATGGCCAAATTTGTACATGAAAAACTCTTGAATAATTAATACAATTTTTTATTCAACTCATAAATTTTAATATTGTGTCATGACTTGAATCATGTTGGTCTAGTTTAGTGAAGTTGTCTTTGTTAGCTTTACACTCTTGATGGTCTACCAAGTTGCAGATAGATGGTTGTTACAGGTCCTTACTAGTATTCCTTCCAAGTGTAGAAATATTATAAGTGATCCTTTAATGTATTCATTTTGTTTCATTCATTTCCTTCATAATAATCATTCACCTTGTTGAATCTAGTTTGTGAAACATTGATGCAATGACAACTTTAAAGTTCTGAGTCTTATGTAAATATCACATTGTTCATCTTCAAGTAGTATTTTCAGTTAAGTGTGAGGAAAATTTTACACTGGTTTATCAAGTCTTGGTTTTTTTTATTTGTTTTCCCTAAACTCTTTTCATTATCAAGTTGTTAGAGTAGTTTAGAAGTAGTACAAGAAAAATCTAGGGAGTTATCCCTTATAATACTAGCAATTCATCTCTCGCACAAGCTCCTACAAGCTTGAGAGATGAATCCATGTTGCATCAAATTATAGGTGATGAAATAATGATCCTAAGGTGCATAATTTGATTATAATAATAACATTTTATTAATTCATATGATAATTTAATTAGATGAATATTGGTGATAGGATCATCTTAGGGTGTGTCCATAGCATAACTAGGATATATGTAGGAGATAGTTGTTAGTATGTAATCATCATATTATGGATTTTATTCTTATTGTAAGCTTTTATAGGTTTTCCCCTTGAAGTGGCTTGTCATGTACTCATATATTCTACTTTATTTCAATCATATTGTGGTCTATTTTTTTATTCTACTTTATTGGTGAATTAATTTCATTACAAGTTGTATCAAATATTTGATTTGGGTTATTGAATGGGTGAAACCCTAATTTTAAAGAATCACTTATCTCTTTCAATCAATAGTTAATTTATCTTTAATTTTTTTATTAGACTTGGAGGATATTTCACTTTCCTCTTAGTAAAATCATTAGGGATTTGAAATTTCTTTTGTGTGAGTTATTAATGATTTAATATTTTTCATAAATTTGCTCTATAAGACAAATTTTGAGGTTTCATTCTAATTTATTTACATTTTGGAAATATTAAAAAACTATAGTGTGGGTTTTTAATTGAAGTTTTTTATTTGAAGCTAAAATTATTTCAAAAATACTTGGTTAAAGTTGGGTCGAATGTGACAATCAAGATCAACATTATCAAGCCTTGTTATGATAGGACTAAAAACTAGGCACCAAGGCAATGGTACTAAAAGTCTGAGTAAAACACCTCAAAATAAATATATGGATATAAAAATAATAATTGAAGGATCTTATAATCTATGCCTTTCTTTGAGTGATCACAAGGTGAGTTAGATTGAGTTCAAATTGTGAAACCTAGAATCAAAGGTAAAAGGAAATGTGAACAAGATGAATGACGTTGTGGAATAGGTCAATCAATGATTGGATTATCTCATGAAGTCAATCAATATAAATTTCCCTCAATGTCCACCAAATTAGCTGCAATCACCCTACCCAACCTAACCAAGGTGGACCTTCTAGTGATTCCAATCCATATTCAAGCACTTTGAAACAATGGAACTTGATGCTAAAACTGAAAATGCATAAGTTTGATGGGAAGGATAAACTCACTTAGATCAAAAAAATGGAGAACATTTTTTATATACATTAGATTACATGTGGATAGAAGTTGATGATTCCATCTTTATATATATAACCTGAATAATTCATTTTGTATTAATGGTTATGTAATCAAAAGAAGAATAAAATTATCACTCTCACCTAGTTTATTTTTACTCAGGATTTGCAAGAACTCTATAGCAATAGTGTGAGTGATAACTAATTTATCCAATTGTCAAAGATGAAAAAAATATGGGTGGTCAAGGATTATATTCATCAATTTCAAAACCTATCTTTGTATGTAGATAACATTCCTAAGGAGTACCTGAATGACTTACTTTATGGAGGTCTCAAGGAGCACATTAAACATGAGGTACGCATGTTTAATCCATGTACAATATTTTAATCTATTCACATGAACTGTAGGGTAGAGGAATTTTTTTTTGGCTATGAGGGCACATAAAGTCACTAACATCAATGATAATAGAACCATTACACCACCATATATGCATCCTACCAGGGTAAATCCTCAAAAAATTAATGAAAATAGGGTAAATGGATTAAGTTTTAAATATGACAACAAATAGATTCAAGGACATAGATGTGTAAAAAGATATATATATTAAGGGCATAAATGAAGTAAATGAGGATGAATAAAAGTAAGTTGAAGTTGTGGATGAGCTACAGTTTGGATATTCCCATCCAACTATATCTTTCCCTACAATGATAGGTGTTAGGTCATAGTAAACCCTTAAGGTAATGGGTCTCCTAATTGGACATAAAGTGACAATATTGATTGATTATTTAAGTAGTCACAACTTCATCAGCCATCAATTAGCTACAAGTTTGAATTGATTTATTTACCAAATCCAAAATTTCAAGTCATCATTGCATATGGAAGTACACTTATATGTTAAAAAAAAACTCATAGTATTAAACTCACCATGGGATATTACCCGCTAGATGGCCCTATGTTTTTTATTCCCTTAGGGAGAGTTGATATTGTATTTGGAGTCTAATGGCTCAAGACCTTAGGCACAATTGAGATGAACTTCCAAGAATTATTCATGTATTTTCATTGAAAAGATGGGATGTTTAAGCTAAAAGTGTTTCATACATAGTCACCTCAGATGATAAATTATCATAAAATGTAAACTATTCTCTACAAAGAATCTAAGGTTTCTACATCACAATTGTTTTCAGTGGAAGAAACACAATCACTTGCACATATACCACAATTTTTTAGGAAAGGATGGAATTTTTTTTAGTGATTGTTGAGAATATGATAATATACAAGCCAAAACCTAGTAGATATTCCTTGAGGATCCCTCCAAAGATTCAAATATTAAAAGATCATAGTCAACACGAATATGGAAGTCCCAAAGAGAAATTTTCAATGTCACGTAATAGTCACATTTATGACTTGATGAAGGTCATTCAACAAATTATTCCTACTAAAAATGGGTTACCTAAGCTTGCTCAAGAATGTTGACTTATTTTTGAACATGAGGGAATCCATTGAATGTGCACTAAGATGATGGGGAAGTGGGTAATCAATGAATACATAATCAAGAGGAAGCATCTGAATAATAAAGATGCAATATGGGAGGAAGAATATTTCCTCTACTAATATCCAAACCTGATAGACATTGAGCACACTACTTATTTCAAGATAAGGGGCATGTTGTTCCCTTAGCATGGGACATGTGTTAGGTTGTGGAGCTAAAAGCTTCACTGATGCAAATAGGGGAGGAGGTTCCTGAAGGTTGCTGAGTTGCAGAGCAACCGGCGTTAGTCTGATCAGTCGATGTCGATCATATTAGTGAAGAAAAGCAACTGACATCAGTCAGGGATCAGCCAACATCAGTCACCTCTAGGTAGACAGGTACCGACTTCGATCACCTATGTGGTTTAGAACTGTAAGTTTTACGGGTAGTTAGTTAACAAACAAAGTGTTTGCATGTCAAGAGCCAAATTTAGACTAGAAGCTATGGATCTAATTATTGTAATCAGATGTCTAATTATTGTTTTCATGAGATCTATTTAAGAGACTCATAGGATGTATTGTAAGGTGTTCTATTTTGAGTTGAGCAAAGTTAGATCCTTCAGTGTGTGAGGTGAGCAAGGGTGTTCCTCCTAGTTCCACAATAGTGCCAAGTGTGGGTGTTGGTTTTGGAGAATCAGAAGGGTTCTTCAGGTGTGCAGGATATTGGTCAGCAAGTGTGCATGGCTACATTAGGAGATCTGCATGGTAAGTAAGATCATTGATCTACAGGTGTATGTGTGTACATGATCCAAGTTTACAGGTGTGCAGAACCATATTGATTTGTAGGTGTGCAAGATCAAGGAGGACAACAACACAACAGGGAGCACGATCAGGCAGGATCTACTTGGAGTATAGTGTGTACTTAGAAAGAGAGCAAGAGAGGAAGGCAAGGCAGTTCCTTCCATAAGTGAGATAATTTGGGTTGCAGGTTGTTGCAATTTAGGGGAGATCTACTTGAAGTATGATTGTGTACTTGTGGAGTGCATGGAGCACTTATGGAGTGCGTGGAGCACTTGGGTACTGGTAGTAATGGATACTGGCTGGTTGGAGGTGAACACCAACTCTGTGTTTGAGTTGTGTGTTGGGACCGTAAGAGAGAGAGAGAGAGCTTTAAAGGAAGATTTACTATTTATGCCCTAGAGGTGTGGGAGCCCTAGAGGTGTGTAAGGAAGAAGAACTGTGGCAATCTTCTTTGTTGTATTTCCTTCTGGAAGAGTATTAATACAATTGTGTATTGTCTCTCATATTCTGTGTTATTTCTGAATTCTAGTTACTTGTGATTCTAGTTTAATTCTGCATGTAAGTTGCTTGTATTTGGTAATCAATTGTGTGCTTCTGTATTTCCCAACAAGTGGTATCAGAGCTTTTGGTTGGGTATCTAACAAAGTGGTATCAGAGCTAAGGTTGTAGGAAGCAAGTTTTGTGTTTGATTACAGGTCACTCTCAGGGGTTTCTGATTGAGTGGGAGTAGAGCAATGGTAGAAGAAAGTAAGCTAAGAATGGAGGAATTAAAAAGCACAGATGATCACTTACGGTGTTATGGAAAGAAAGAGTAGGTAAAAGAAAATTGTTGGTTTGTGGAAGATCAGCATGAAGGAACTGAAGAAGCAGATGTTGCAGGTGTTGTTACACAGGATGCTCTGGTATGTTTCTTGGATAAAGTAGAATCTTGTTTTATAGATTCTATTGCCTCTTTCCATGCAACCCCAGGTAGAGGAGCTGGTGAGCCTTGCCAAAGAATTGGCAAAGGGGAAGTGAAGCTAAAATTGCAGGCGGCCAACACATGGGTGTTGAAGGAGGTCATGCAGGTCCCAGTGTTGAAGATATGGCTAATTTCTTCAAAAAAGTTGGGTGATGAGAGATGCACAAGAACTCTCACAAAAGATACACTTGAATTAGCTGGTGGTAAGAAAGTAGGTACACTTTATCTAATTGCTTATATTACTGATTCTTCTTTTGTTTTGAAGACGTGGCTTTGTAGGCTTGGTCACATGAGCAAGAAGGAGATGCATGTTCTTAAGAGGAAGTCAGATGTCTTTGATAGGCTTAAAAACTGGAAAGCCTTGGTGTTTATGGAGGAGATGGCAGATAGAGATCAGTGGAGAAGGTTGAGTAACTCTGAGTAGAGCAGTTTGGACAGAGATTTGATTTAAATAAATCTCATAGGTAAAAAGTCATCACTCACAGGTGAACACATGTACCAGTGTCGATCAGGAGGAACCAGCGTCCAACAGATAGGCACCGATGTTGGTCATGTGCAGACCGAAGCCAGTGATGTCAGGCAGGGTAAGACCGATGTCAGTCAGGAGGACCGATGTCGGCAATATGTAAGACTGACGTTAGTCAAGAGGAGCAACATTAGCAATAGGGACACTGACATTGGCAAAATTGGTAGTCAGGACAAGCGCATGGAAACGGACGTCGGTCAGATGCAGACTGTGTAGTGATCGAGGTCAGTCACTGTAATGGATTTTGGGTGGACAGCAAGCTATCAAGGAGTCTCAAACACCCATATGGAGGACTGAAAAGGTAAGTAAGCCTCAAATTTGTTGTTCTTCTTCTTTATACTAGTCACTGACTGCAGAGCAGAAAGGATCTAGGAAATAGTGGGAGCTTGGCATGAACAGGTTGCAGGACCAAACGAGAGATTTGGTAGGGTTACCAGCTGGTATGAAAGCACTGAGATGAATGGATACCTTGGTTAAAGAATAGAGAGAATGGACATGTGAGACGGAAGGCCAGGTCATATGGTCTTGAGGAAGCTATAGGATAGTGGTACAGGTTTTTGACAGGTGGATGACAAAGTAGGGCTTTAGTCAGTGTCAGTATAACCATTGTGTTTGTCTTACCAGGTGGATGATGGTCATGACATTATCTTGTTACTGTATGTGGATGGTATGTTTTCTAGCAAGTTTATACATACAAGATTTTGCTGAGCTAAGGGTAAGATTAGTTTAGTGGTTTGCCATGAAGGATTTGGAGCAGTGAAATTCTTTGGCATGGGAGACATGGAAGATCACAGGTTGATTTTGTCTCCAATGGGAGTTGATGTAAAATAGGTGTTGGTGAGATTTAGGATGCAGAATCAGAGCACACTAAGGGCTAGATAGTTTAATGTCCAAAATCACATGAGGTCTGGTATAGACCTGAGTTTGCCCAAGCAGTGGGTGCTGTCAGAAAGTTTGGAGCCGATCTGGGAAAAAAGCACTGGAGGGCAGTTCAGTGGATTTTTAGGTATTTGAGAGGGACCAGTAGTAGGTTGACATGCTATCCAGGGTCAAGTTCTTTTCTACATGTGTTTGTAGATGTGGATGCGGCAGGTTACTTGGATGACAGGAGGTGCACCATAGGTTGTGTGGTGGGTGGTCTTCAGGATTGATCTTGAAGAGGAATACAAGCCAGAAAATAGATTATATGGGGTACAGGTATAGGTATAGTGTAGCTATTTATCTCCAAGTAGGAAATTGTTAGGTTGTGGACCTAAAAGTTTCACTGATGTAAACAGGGGAGGAGGTTGTTGAAGGTTGCTAAGTTACAGAGCAACTGGCATCAGTCTGATCAGTCAACATCGGTCATATTAGTGAAGAGAAGCAACCGACGTCAGGGATCGGCCGACGTCGGTCACCTCCAGGTAGATAGGGACCGACGTCGGTCACCTGTGTGGTTCAGAACTACAAGTTTTATGGGCAGTTAGTCAACGAACAAAGTGTTTGCATGTCAAGAGCTAAATTTAGACTAGAACCTGTGGATCTAATTATTGTAATTAGATGTCCAATTATTGTTTGCATGAGATCTATTTAAGAGACTCACAGGCTGTATTGTAAGGTGTTCTAGTTTGAGTTGAGCAAAGTTAGCTCCTTTAATGTGTGAGGTGAGCAAGGTCGTTCCTCCTAGTTCTATAGTAGTGCCAAGTGTGGGTGCTGGTTTTGGAGAATCAGAAGGGTTCTTCAGGTGTGCAGGATCTTGGTCAACAGGTGTGTATGGCTACGTTAGGAGATCTGCATGGTAAGTAAGATCATTGATCTGTAGGTATATGTGTGTGCATGATCCAAGTTTACAGGTGTGCAGAACCAGATTGATTTGCAGGTGTGCAAGATCAGGGAGGATAGCAACACAATAGGGAGCAGGATCAGGCAGAATCTACTTGGAGTACAGTGTGTACTCAAAAAGAGAGCAAGAGAGGAAGGCAAGGTAGTTCCTTCCATAAGTGAGATCATTTGCATTGCATGTTATTGCAATTTAGAGGAGATCTACTTGAAGTACGATTGTGTACTTGTGGAGTGCATGGAGCACTTGTGGAGTGCGTGGAGCACTTGGGTAGTGACAATAGTGGATACTGGCTGGTTGGAGGTGAACACCAACTTTGTGTTTTGAGTTGTGTGTTGGGACCGTAAGAGAGAGAGCTTTGAGGGAAGATTTACTATTTATGCCCTAGAGGTGTGGGAGCCCTAGAGGTGTGTAAGGAAGAAGAACTGTGGCAATCTTCTTTGTTGTATTTCCTTCTGGAAGAGTATTAATACAATTGTGTATTGTCTCTCATATTCTGTGTTATTTTTGAATTCTAGGTACTTGTGATTCTGGTTTAATTCTGCATGTAAGTTGCTTGTATTTGGTAATCAATTATGTGCTTTCGTATTTCCCAACAAGTGGTATCAGAGCTTTTGGTTGGGTATCTAACAAAGTGGTATCAGAGCTAAGGTTGCAGGGAGCAGGTTTTGTGTTTGATTACAGGTCACTCTCAGGGGTTTCTGATTGAGTGGGAGTAGAGCAATGGTAGAAGAAAGTAAGCTAAGAATGAAGGAATTGAAAAGCACAGATGATCACTTATGGTGTTATGAAAAGAAAGAGCAGGTAAAAGAAAATTGTTGGTTTGTGAAAGATCAGCATGAAAGAACTGAAGAAACAGATGTTGCAGGTGTTGTTGCACAAGATGCTCTGGTATGTTTCTTGGATAAAGTAGAATCTTGTTTTATAGATTCTGTTGCCTCTTTCCATGAAGCCCCAAGTAGAGGAGCTGGTGAGCCTTGCCAAAGAATTGGCAAAGGGGAAGTGAAGCTGAAATTGTAGGCGGCCAACACATGGGTGTTGAAGGAGGTCATGCAGGTCCCAGTGTTGAAGACATGGCTAATTTCTTTAGAAAAGTTGGGTGATAGAGATGCACAAGAACTCTCACAACAGATACACTTGAATTAGCTGGTGGTAAAAAAGCAAGTACTCTTTATCTACTTACTTATATTACTGATTCTTCTTTTGTTGCAGAGACGTGGCTTTGTAGGCTTGGTCACATGAGTAAGAAGGAGATGCATGTTCTTAAGAGGAAGTTAGATGTGTTTGACAGGCTTAAGAACTGGAAAGCCTTGGTGTTTATGGAGGAGATGGCAGATAGAGATCAGTGGAGAAGGCTGAGTAAATCTGAGTAGAGCAGTTTGGACAGGGATTTGATTCAAAGAAAGCTCGTGGGTAAATAGTCATCACTCATAGGCAAACATAGGTACCGGCGTCAGTCAGGAGGAACCGGTGTTGAATAGATAGGTGCCGATGTTGGTCATGTGCAGACCAAAGCTGGTGATGTCAGGCTGGGTAAGACTGACGTCAGTTAGGAGGACCGACATTGGCAACAGGGACACTGACATCAGTAGAGTTGGTAGTCAGGACAGGCGCATGGAAACCGATGTCGGTCAGATGCAGACTGTGTAGTGATCGAGGTCGGTCACTGTAACAAATTTTGGGTGGACAACAAGCTGTCAAGGAGTCTCAAATGCCCATATGGAGGATTGAAAAGGTAAGTAAGCCTCAAATTCATTATTCCTCTTCTTTATACTAGTTGTTGACTGCAGAGCAGGAAGGATCCAGGAAATAATGGGAGCTTGGCATGAACAGGTTACAGGACCAAACGGGAGATTTGGTAGGGTTTCCAGCTGGTATGAAAGCACTGAGATGAATGGATACCTTGATTAAAGAATAGGGAGAATGGACACATGAGACAGAAGGCCAGGTCATATGGTCTTGAGGAAGTTGTAGGATAGTGGTACAGGTTTTTGATAGATGAATGACAAAGCAAGGCTTTAGTCAGTGTCAGTGTAACCATTGTGTTTGTCTTACCAGGTGGATGATGGTCATGACATTATCTTGTTACTGTATGTGGATGGTATGTTTGCTAGCAGGTTTGTACATACAGGGTTTTGTTGAGCTAAGGGTAAGATTAGTTCAGTGGTTTGCCATGAAGGATTTGGAGCAGCGAAATTCTTTGGCATGGGAGACATGGAAGATCACAGGTTGATTTTATCTCTAGTGGGAGCTGATGTGAATCAAGTGTTGGCGAGGTTCAGGATGCAGAACTGGAGCACACTAAGGGCTGGACAGTTCAATGTCTGAAATCACATGAGGTCTGGTATAGACCTGAGTTTGCCCAAGCAATGGGTGTTGTCAGAAAGTTTGGAGTTGATCTGGGAAAGAAGCACTGGAGGGCAATTCAGTGGATACTCAAGTATTTGAGAGGGACCAGCAGCAGGTCGACATGCTATGCAGGGTCAAGTTCTTTTCTACATGTGTTTGTAGATGCAGATGTAGCAGGTTACTTGGATGACAGGAGGTGCACCACAGGTTGTGTGGTGGGTGGTCTTCAGGATTGATCTTGAAGAGGGATACAAGCCAGGAAATAGATTAGATGGAGTACAGGTATAGGTATAGTGCAACTATTTATCTCCAAGTGGGAGATTATTAGGTTGTGGAGCTAAAAGCTTCACTGATGCAAATAGGGGAGGAGGTTGTTGAAGGTTACTGAGTTGCAAAGCAACCGTCGTTGGTCTGATCAGCC
>JARHVA010008849.1:102500-165000 GCA_037957365.1 Torreya grandis
ATTATACATATAAATTATTTAGTAAACAAACCCCATGTCTTTCGTATTATTTGATTTTTAAGCCTTAAATATTAAATAGGAACATGTACATGCTACAATGCATACACATCTTGTATGCATATGTGTTATATGTTTGGTATTTAATGAACCTAGATAAAATTATATGTACACATTATTTTACTAATGCCTATGTTATTTTAGTAATATGTACACATTTGTTGTTAGTTCATGAAAATGTCCACAACTTGGCCCATCATCTTCCTACATTTACCCTATAGTAGGATAAAATGGAAATGGCAGAAGATAAAATATTATAAGAGAATAAAAATAGATGATATACATTAAACCTTTTAAGGAATGTTTTAGGTAGGATATGTACTTCTTAACCAGTGGAAAAGTACATAGAAAATTGCTATTCTTGAGTAGAAAATATGTGTAATTTTTATTATCTTGTGTTAAAAATAGTTGAATAAATTTGGGTGTTATTGTGTGCTTGAAAAATACTTGTAAGTGCTTGTGGATAATTACCCCCATTACCATCCATTTATCCACATTACCTCATAGCCATTC
Organism: Torreya grandis; assembly: GCA_037957365.1. NCBI lineage: Eukaryota > Viridiplantae > Streptophyta > Pinopsida > Cupressales > Taxaceae > Torreya > Torreya grandis. The sequence continues at coordinate 103,071 of JARHVA010008849.1, forward strand.
AACATCCAATGTTACCAACTTTGTCATATACTCCTATTAATTCCACCAAGATATTCTAATATATCTTTTTATATATTCCTTCCACATATCTAATTATTCCCATCGTAATTCCTCCATTTCTAAAATATTACCAATATCCTATTTTATTGTGGTTATTAATAACTATGGGATATTAAATCCAAATTTAATTAAATACCAATTTAAATATTATATTTATAGTTTTGATTATTCCATTGGATATTTTAAAACCCAAATTTTAATATTCCCCACTTCCACATGGATGATCATTCCTTTTTTTTTATTGATCAATGGATATGTTTTTAAAAACCATGGGATATGTTTGTAAAACCTTTGTCCCATTTAATCCTTTACCCACTTTTTACCATGTGCAACATCCATTTTGGATGAGGGGTGAGTTTGGTGATAATGGGATATGTTTAGATTGATATGTTTTTAAAACTTAAGATCAAACTTTAATTATCCTCTTAACATGCATGATATATGTCTTATGTTTGGCGCTAAACACATAACTTGCATCCTTACCCACCTTTTTCTCCACGTGGGTCTTCCACTTTCCTTTTGCATGGTCGGTGAATTAATTGGAAGGTTATGCATTGGTTTTTATTTTTGAGAAGTGCCTTATTAAGCATGGCATTAGAATTTCCTTATTACTATGGGATTTTACTCCTTGATTAAATGCATGCAAAGTCTATTTAGAGTTTAACCGTACTTTAGGTAGAAATAAAAAATTGTTAGCCAACATTGGTTATATATCAATTTTTATATATTGAGGATTTTTATTATTCAAAGGTAGTTTACAGAGAGCGAATAGCCAACAGAGAAGGACACAAATTGATTATATTTTGACGGAGGAATGATACCGAGATTTTCAAGCATGGATAGTCCATATAGATGAAGGTCTATGTTTCTTGAAGAACATAGGTTATTTAATTCGGTGAATTGACCATAATTTATTTTGTCCATTCTTGAGTCCTTTTCGGCATGTATAAACTACAAAGATTTGTAAAATCCAAGGATATATTTTATAAATCCTTTGAGAGTTTTCTTTTTCTCTTGTTGAGAGAATTAATTAGCCCATTTAGGAGAGCCACAAGCACTTGCAGATATTCTTTTGGTTGAAGAGAAAAATATTTACATGCTATAGATGAGTTTTTCATATCACACATAGTTGCAAGATTTATTAAACCATACAAGGATGTAAGTTTTAAATTATATATTTGCATTTTGTTTATAATGGAATGGTTCAAATGAACCTAGGGATGTATCCAATTGGTGAAACTCGTAAAAAATCTCGTCTCTATTTTCTTAGTTTTTGAGTATTTCATCAATTTTAAATTATTCACTAATATTTGAAAATTATTTATGGAAAATTGATTAAGAGATTATTTGAAGGGACAAAAATATGAATGGAATGATTTGATTGAGAAATAGAGTTGTATGAGTTTTCAAAACACTCATATTTACAAATGTTCAGACAATTCACATTCAGATTTAAAAGTCAATTCAATTTAATTAAATTTAAAAAAATGACTTATTATATTTTTAAGATCCATTTTCTATTTTTATTTAATTAGGAAATTGAGAAATTTGCATCCAATTCTATTTCACTTGAGGAATTGATATTTTAGTGTCTATATTAAATAAAATAGTTATTATTAGCAGGGGGCTAATTACTATTTATGAATCGGTTCTTCACATTGGCCATATCACTTGGTTATCCAACTGGAGGTATATTGTGGATATCTTCCATTAATGTTGGCTATGTGTCAAGCAATTAGCATCAAGCCATGGTCATGCCCAAAACACTAGCTCGTTAAGTTATACTCCACTTCTCTAATGGTTTGTTGATCATAACTCTTGGATTTTGGTGATCTCTTGCATTGTTTGGCACTCCTATTGGTTTTGCTAGCTTGCTATCTATTTAAGATCTAGGGCCTGATTTTCCTGCCTCCTCCAATACTCAGTGCAGCTAGGCATTCTCTTGACCATACATGGTGGTTTATCTCCTCTCGAGTTAGACTTGAACGGCGTTCACTATTTGAACAATGGATTGGATTCCATGGCTTAATTTTTGTTTGTCAAGATAGATTTTATTATCTAGGGCTTATACATGGCATGCTCCACCATCTTAGTGTTTGATTGGCATTATGTTTAGCTTTTAAGTTAGGCCACTTTTTCAAATCTGCACCTACTCAACCTCTATTATTGGCTTTGCTCAAACTTTTTTTAAAATCAATGTTCACATTCAGATAGATCTACCTATTAAGAGTGATTTGATGGAGAAGTTTATACATCTAGCTTTGGAAATATTGACCGATGAATAACCCATGATCCTACTATTCTAATGGCCCCAACTATTTCAATTCTTGTCATATTTTTAAAGCAAAACATGTTTTTTTGGAGGGGCCATAATCTGTAACAGGGTTTGTAATGAGCTATGCACTACATCATTTTACTTTGGCTGCATCTTGCACAACCATTATATGGTTTCCACCATTACATGCTTGTCTCTTTCTCCTTAAATGCCATCAATCTACTCCACTACCCCTCATAGTCTCCACAAAGACTGTCTATAGCCCTTTCAAATCTATAGCTTGTGGTTGTCGAAAACCATTCTATATGGTTAAGGTCATGATCAAAGACTGGTTTTTTGAGTGACTTGTATCAATGAACCCTTGTTATGATGCACAAAGGTCATGATTAAAATAAATTTGCATAGCCTTCATGGCCTGGAATAATGCACCCTATGTTATATCTATGTTGATGGACATTTATTTAGTGTGGGGGCTTGTCACTTTTTTGGGCAACATTATTAAAGGTGGGAGACATAATCATGGTGGAGAAGCATTTTTTTGACTAAGTGGTATTTTTATTTTTTTGGTGGATGATTTTTTGGAAATCACTTTGTGAAGTGATGTGAAGTGTAAGGGGCCTTCCTTTTTAATGGGAGGGAATAGGATAAATTTTAGCAGTGAATATATGTTAATTTACAAATATTCTAGTCTTTTTATATTGGTTTTGGCAATTTTTTAGGGTCGATAGATGGGACTAGATTGTCAAAATTTTAGGGATATATATTATTTTGGGGGTTAGCTCATCAACCCTTTATGGAATTATCTTTCAAAACAATTTAATTCAGCACACACACATAATATACCCCTCGATCTTGATATCAAACAATAAAACACCTTAGAATCCTAATTAACCAAATAGTAGTGTTAAACAACACTATTGAATGATAATGTTGAATGATAATACTAAATGATAATGATGAACAATGTTGTCGAATGACATTGCTAAATGGTAGACTGGTGCTAGTGTCAAATGGACTATAAAAAACCTTCACCAAAGTTAAAGCTTAAGGGCATCAAAAACAAAAAATCAAGAACTATATTCCCAAGTGGTACTATGACCAGGTGGAACAGAATAAAAAAATCTAAATTTAAAACTTTGAAAGACAACCATTAAATGTACCTCACCTATTGAAAAATATCAAAGTGAACTTTAATGGAATATACAAACAAAACCCAACATGTACACCTTTAAATCAAGAATTGGTGAAGCTATCTCCAGCAACGATGTCATGGATCCATTGGATAGCTTTAGAATGCATATGAAATCATATGAATTAGCCAAAAAATGGTCCACAATAAAAAAATGAAACCCTTGGTGACATAAATATTGAATTATTGCATGGAATTCAAGATTAAGATAAGTCTAATCCTAAATTTTATGTAATAGTTCAATCTTTATGTCAACAAAGGTTATATATTTTTTATTGACTGGTCGTTGTTCAACTTCAACATTCTTGACCATTTTTTGGCAAGCCCATATGTTATGGATGGATTCTGGAAAACTAAGGGCATAGTTTATAGGACCACCTAGAAGTGATCGGGCAACCTAGTAGTAGACTGGCCGCACTTGAAACCCTTTTAGTGCAAATATAGGCACTCAATACAAACATCTGTCATTGGTGACAACACAACCATTTGACTGGGTTGTTTGATAGAGCCATTAGGTCTAGCCATTCAGTAGAGTCGTTCAGTTTGGCCATTCAACAAAGTTGATTGGCTACATCATAGGTAGAACTAAGCAGCTTTATTGTCAATAGAACCGACTAACTCAACTATGGGCAAAGCTGAATGACTTGACCATGGGTGGAGCCAAATGACTTAGCCACGAGTGGATCCAAATGACTTAGTCATGGGTAGAGCCAAACGGATTGACCGTGGGTAGAGGTGGAGCCAAACGGCCTGGCCATGAGTAGCGCTGAATAGCCTAGCCATCTCGAAGCTGAACTAAAATTTATGCTCTTTGATTAAATCCTACTATGTGGTGAAATAGCTTGATAAGACTATTACATAGAAATAAACCTAAAAAAATTTACCTCCTAGATTGAACCTATTAACATAAAACTATGGTTGAGCAAATTGGAGGAAATTTTGGAGCTGTTGATTTGCCAAGGCTACAAATTAGATTCACCTAAACGAATCTAAGGGGGTTTGGGATATGGGTTCTTAAAATACCCTGAGAGAGAAGCATTAATGTTAGTGATGTTTTTTGGTTTTTTTAAAACCAAAAAACAATATTACATTTTAAAAAGAGTTATTAAAGGGGAGGTTGTTATTGCTTGATTATTATTCATTTTGATCTTGTTTGTCAAAGATTGGAGGGTGAGGTTTGGTTTGCTAGGAGGCCAAATCTCCTCACAAGCAAATAAATTAGGATGGTTCTCCGTGTTTTTGTTCACTTATGCTACTTTGCATTATTTTGGACGCTTGTTCAGCTTCGATTGATATCCTCTTTGCACATGTTTTGTACTTTTGTACCCACTTTTTTCACTTAATATCATTTGCAGACGCATTTTTAGTAGTAACTGATGTCTAGATGCTTGAGTATATTGCTCCTCCTACCCTTTAATGTTTCTTATTGTTTGAGTTCCTTATTTGGCAGATGTTTTTCTGAGCATGTACATCCTTTTAACAGATTTTGTATATATATTTATTTGTTGATAGTCTCTCTTAGAATTCAATAGAGCGTGTTCTCCTTTTGAACAGTAGCTAATATAATGTAACCTAGTGTCAACATTTCAATGTTTTGAGATGTAATATGTGTTAAGGTGTGGAGCTAAAAGCTTCACCAAAGGAGCGCTTTGCAAAGTTGCAAGAATTACACAGTCACCGGCATTGGTCAAGAGTGACCGACGTCGGTCAGGAGCAGACCAGGAGATGCCGGTGTCGATTATGGATCAGCCGACATCGGTCATAGGTAAACAAACAGGAACTAACATCGATCACCTGTGCGTCCAGAAAGCTATTTTCATGGACAGAACAGAGTGTTTGCATGTTAGGATTAAGTGATAGTCTTAAGTTCACATCTCTATTATTAGTAAGACTGTTTAGAGCCCTTGATTAAGAGGTGCATCTAATGGTTGTAATTGTATGCTCATGTTTCCTAATTATTATAAATAGGATTAGATCTTCATAGCTTATTGAGTAGTGTTGAACAGTACAGAATTGTATATGTGAATCATTCCAGATTGTTGGAGTTGATTGTAATTGAGAGAGAGAGCTCTTGAGGGAAAGAGATCTAGAAAGAGATCTGTACATCTGAGAGAGGTGTGGAAGAAAAAGAGTTTCTTCAATTGTATTCCTTCTATAAAGAGTTTAATACAAGTTTGCAGGATGGTTTCTTGTATCTCTTGTTCTTTGCTATTTCTGATTCTAGTTACTTATCATTCTGGTTAATTTCATATTTTATTGCTTTCACATTATAATCAACATTGTTGGTTGATCCCTAACAAGTGGTATCAGAGCTTAGGTTGACTAACAAGTGTTTCAGATCTGGTTAGTGTGTATTGATTACAGGGTACTCACAGGAGTTTCTGTAGGAATTTTTATTTGAGTGGGAGAAGCAATGGCAGAAGAAAGTAAACTCAGAATGGAGAAGTTTAATGGCAAGAATTATCAACATTGGAGAATGCAGATAGAGGATTATCTGTATCAGAAAGATCTATACTTACCGTTAGGTGGGGTTTCAAAGAAGCCCAAAGACATGGATGATGAAGAATGGGAAGTTCTTGATAGAAAGGCTCTTGGATCTATAAGATTGAGTCTGGCATCTACTGTGATATCTAATTTATCACAGGCAAAGGCAATGGTAGAGTTGATGACTACTTTAGCAAATTTATATGAAAAACTCTCAGCCTCAAATAAGGTATATCTTATGAAGCAGTTATTTAATTTGCGAATGCAAGAAGGTGGATCTGTATCTAATCATCTAAATGATTTCCATGGAATTTTAAATCAATTAAATTCAATCAAAATAATGTTTGATGATGAAATTAAGGCTCTTTTAATATTATGTTCTTTGCCTGAAAGCTGGCATAGCTTGGTAATGGCAGTTAGTAATACTGCATCTGCTTTAAATATTTTAAAAGTAGAAGATGTTGTTAGTGTAATCTTGAATGAAAAAATTTGCAAGAAAAGCACAGAGAAAACATTAGGGAACACTTTAAGTTTTGAGAGCAGGGGAAGGTAAAAAGAGAAGAGCAAGAAAGGGAGATCAAGGTCTAAGTCAAAGGTGAGAGGTAGATCCAAATCCAGAAATGGCAGGAAGCCACAATGCTGAAATTGTGGAAAGATAGGGCACATAAGCAAAGATTGTTGGTCAAAGCCTAAGGAAGACAATCATCATGAAGGTAAAGAAGAAGCAAAAGTTGTAGGTATTGCACAAGATGCTTTAACATTCTCTTTGCATAATAATATAGAATCTTGGGTTTTAGATTCTGGTGCATCTTTTCATGCTACCCCTAATAGAGAATATTTTAGTGACTATGTCCATGGAGATTTTGGAATAGTGTATTTAGGGGATGATGAGCCTTGTAAAATTGTTGGCAAAAGAAAAGTGTAGCTAAAAATGTAGAATGGCAACACATGGGTGTTGAGAGACGTCATGCATGTTCCCAGCTTGAAAAGAAATTTGATTTCTGTAGGAAAGTTAGGGGATGAGGGTTGTACAGTAACTCTCACAGCTGAATCTTGAAAGGTGACCAAGGGTGCACTTGTATTGGCCAGAGATAATAGAGTAGGTACTCTCTATTTATGTAATTGTGTTACTAATAATTCTCTTTCTGTATTATCTACTTCAGATGTGGATGCAAAATTGTGGCACTCTAGCCTCGGCCACATGAGTGAGAAGGGAATGTTCATTCTTAAGTCAAAAGGTATGCTTTCAGATTTAAAAAGCATAGATCTAAATTTTTGTGAGCACTGTGTTTTTGGAAAATAGAAGAGAGTGAGTTTTCTCGAGACTGGGTCAATAAAGAAGAAGCACAAGTTGCAGCTTGTTCACGCAGACGTGTGGGAACCAGCTCAGGTTGCTTCTATTGGAGGATCACAATACTTTGTCTCTTTCATTGATGATGCTACAAGAAAGGTATGGGTCTATTGTATTAATAAGAAATCTGATGTATTTGAGACTTTTAATATTTGGAAAGCTATGGTTGAGAATGAAATAGGCAGGTGATTGAAGTGCCTGAGATCTAACAATGGTGGTGAGTTCTACAGCTATAAGTTCAGAGGTTATTATTATATGCATGAAATTCACAGGCAAAGGATGGTTCCAAGGACACCTCAGCAAAATGGAGCTGCTGAAAGGATGAATAGAACAATAATGGAGCGTGTAAGGTGTATGAGATTGCATGTTGGTTTGCCCTTAGAGTTTTGGACAAAAGCTGTGGATACTGCAGTGTACCTGATTAATAGAGGACCCTCTACATCTCTGGATGGTGGAATTCCAGAAGAGGCATGGACAAGTAAAAAGGTAGATCTCTCATTTCTCAAAGTTTTTGGTTGTGAAGCCTTTGTGCACGTTGATAAGGAAAATAGAAAGAAGTTGGATGCTAAGTCTATGAGGTGCACATTTATTGGCTATGGCTCTGATGATTTCATATTCAAGTTTTGGAATCTAGGAACTAACAAGATAATTAGGAGCCGTGATGTTATTTTTAATAAAAAAGTGATTTATAGTGATCAGCTGAAGAAGCTGAATCAATCTGGGCAGAGCAATGGAGAATTAGACGAGGTGACAGTCCAAAATGAGCTCGCAGGAAGAAATAATCACAAATAGAAAAACACAAAGACCGAGGTCGACAGAACAGAAACCGATGTTGGTCAGACAGTGACTGACGTCAGCTAGGAAGGAACCGATGTCAATCAGGCAGAACTGATGTCGGCCAGTTACAGGCCTGGAGGTGACCAAGGTCGGTCACTGTCAGAGAATTTGGGTGGACAGCGTGTTGTGAATGAGTCTCAGACGCCCATCAAGAGGTTAAAAAGGGTAAGTAAACCTCCAATTCGATATTCCCTTTCATTATTCTATTTATTGCTTACTGATGGTGGAGAATCAAAGAGTTTTGAAGAAGCAATATAGGTAGAATCCAAGAATCAGTGGGAGCGTGGCATGGTTGAGGAAATTGAGTCCTTGAAAGAGAACCAAACATGGGATTTGGTTGAGTTGTCAGCATGAAAGAAGACACTGAAGAACAGATGGACCTATAGATTGAAGGAAGGTGAGAACGGTAAGATGAGATATAAGGCCAAATTAGTAGTGAAAAGATTTGCACAGAAACCAGGGATTGACTTTGATGAGATTTTTTTTCTTGTTGTTAAAATGACTTCTATACGGATTGTATTGTCTTTAGTTGCTATTGATGATTTGCATCTTGAGCAGCTTGATGATAAGACAGTGTTTCTTCATGGAGATTTGGATGAAGAAATATATATGGATCAGCTGGAAGGATTTGAGGTCAAAGGTAAGGAGAAGCTAGTGTGCAGATTGAAGAAAAGCTTGTATGGCCTCAAGCAAGCTCTTAGACAATGGTATTTGAGATTTGATAGGTTTATGACTGAGCATGGCTACAGTAGGTGTCAATCTGACCATTGCGTATATTTTAAGAGATTGAATAATGGTAGATATATTATTTTGCTATTGTGTGTAGATGATATGCTTGTTGCAGGATCACACATGCAGGATATCTCTGAGTTTAAGGTGAAACTAGCTCACACATTTGCCATGAAAGATTTGGGAGCAGCAAAGAAAATCTTTGGCATGATCATTAAGAGAGACAGAAAAAATCACATGTTGATTTTGTCTCAAGAGGATTATGTGATCAAGGTGTTGAAACGGTTCAATATGCAGGATGCAAAACCGGTAAGCACACCTTTGGCTGGACATTTTAAATTGAGTAAAGAACAATGTCCTAATTCACATGATGAGGTAGAGTACATGAGTAGAGTTCCATATTCTTTCACAGTAGGGAGTTTAATGTATGCAATGGTATGTACTAGACCGGATATTGCCCAAGCAGTGGGAGTTGTAAGTAAGTATATGGCCAATCCAGGGAAGGAGCACTGGAAAGTAGTTCAGTGGATCCTTAGATATCTGAGAGGAACCAGCAGTAGGCATTTGTGCTATGGAGGTTCAGATACTTCTCTACATGGTTATGTAGATTCAGATATGGTAGGTGATTTAGATGGCAGAAAGAACACCACAGGATATATTTTCACTGTTGGTGGAATGGCGGTTAGCTAGATTTCAAAGTTGCAGAAGGTCGTTGCCTTGTCAACTACAGAAGCAGAGTATATTGCAGTCACAGAGGCTAGCAAAGAGAATATATGGATGACATGGTTCATGGAAGAGTTAGGAAAGGAGCAAGAGAGTTGCAGATTGTATAGTGACAGTTAGAGTGCAATTCATTTGGCTAAGAATTCAGCCTTTCACTCAAGAACCAAGCACATACAGCCTAGGTACCACTTCATTAGATAGGTATTGGAGGATGGTGAGTTGAAGCTGGAGAAGATCCATACAGATAAGAACCTTGTTGATATGTTAACCAAGCTGGTAACAAAGGAGAATTTGAATCTTCATTCAACTTCTGTTGGTCTTCATGATTGAGTTGAAGATGGAGGAGCTAGAAGATGTTGTTGTATAGGTACTGGTGCAGCTATTTATCTCCAAGTGAGAAATTGTTAAGGTGTGGAGCTAAAAGCTTCACCAAAGGAGCGCTTTGCAAAGTTGCAAGAATTACACAATCACCGGTGTCAGTCAGGAGCGACCGACATCGGTCAGGAGCAAACTAGGAGATGTCGGCGTCGGTCATGGATCAGCGGACGTCGGTCAAAGGCAAACAGGCAGGAACCGACGTCAGTCACCTGTGCGTCCAGAAAGCTATTTTCATGGACAGAACAGAGTGTTTGGATGTTAGGATTAAGTGATAGTCTTAAGTCTGCATCTCTATTATTAGTAAGACTATTTAGAGCCCTTGATTAGGAGGTGCATCTAATGGCTGTAATTGTATGCTCATGTTTCCTAATTATTATATATAGGATTAGATCTTCATAGCTTATTGAGTAGTGTTGAACAGTACAGAATTGTATATGTGAATCATTCCAGATTGTTGGAGTTGATTGTAATTGAGAGAGAGAGCTCTTGAGGGAAAGAGATCTAGAAAGAGATCTGTACATCTGAGAGAGGTGTGGAAGAAAAGGAGTTTCTTCAATTGTATTCCTTCTGTAAAGAGTTTAATACAAGTTTTCAGGGTGGTTTCTTGTATCTCTTGTTCTTTGCTATTTCTGATTCTAGTTACTTATCATTCTGGTTAATTCCGCATTTTATTGCTTTCACATTGTAATCAACATTGTTGGTTGATCCCCAACAATATGGGCCCATATTATATTTTACAAAGCATTTTTGGTACAGTCTGACGTCTTGCAGTTTGTCATTTCTTAGCCACTAATTTTTATAGGAAGTGCCTTATTATAAAAAGTGACCTATTATGATAAGTGGCCTATTATGGAAAGTGGAGGAAGCCTATGCTTATCATCATTTCCATTTTGTTTTAGTAGAAAAACTATTGCCCGGAGAAAAACTGTGGCAGCTCCTCCTATAATAATAGAATTCATCCTAGATGTATGGATATCTTCCACAATTAATGTTTTCATCAGGTCTTTGATTTCCATGTTTGTTTTGTTTTAATGATAGACTGTACAGATATCTTCTTGCAAATAATCTGTGATGAATTGAAGCGTGGGGTTTTTAAAATGCGACATCATTTTCCTTGAGGAGTGTAACACCTGGCGTATTATCTTATTCACAACTATCAATTTAAGTCCATTGGTTGTGGTTCTTTTTTTACTTTATTGCAATCTTTTAGAGAGAATTAAATCTCCTCAGGCGACTGAGGACGCCTCACATTACATGCGAATGTGCAAGTTGGTCTACACATTAATGTAGCAGAGAACACGGAGATCAAAGAGAGCCACAAATCATATTTTAGGGGAAAAAAAATAAAGATGAATGAATCAACTCTGGTTCGGTGGTGGAGTACTAACCCTAATTTTTATTTTTATTTTTCAATTTCTTTTGTTGGGTAATTACAAGAATGTTCTTATAAACTTTGTGTATGAATAAAAATTGGAAGATCATTTTATATTTAAATGTTTAATACATTATAAAGTTATTGATAGGGATATCAAAATGATTAAAATTTATTAATTAAAATTGTTTTACTAATTTTATAAATATAAAGTGTAATTGACTTGACCGCTATATGTTATTAGATCCACCATATGAATGACAATTGAAATCTGTGGAAATTTAGTAATAATCCTTAGATGAACTTTGCAAGGTCAAAATAATCGATTAGTGTTGCTATTTAACTTGAATTAATTATTATAGTTAATTATTACAAACATGCAATTTAATAAAAGAGAAATGTATTATTTTATAATTTAATAAAAAATTAAAAAAATAATTTATTGATATAATCAATTTTGGAGTAAGAGTTTTGATCTTCAAACATATTTAAGAAAAACATAAATAATAAAAGAGAATTTTTATATATTTTTTGGATTAAAAATATTCAGAAATAAATATTTGATTATTTAATATATTTAAATTAATTAATTGATATAAGATATATGAATATTTAATTTCTTAATTAATCAATATCTTTTACCAAACAAATTTCATCCATTTTAATTAAAAATCTATTTTGAAAAAAATAAATCATGAAATAAATTTGATGTTATATTGTTATATTTAAAACAAATATCATAACAACATTCTTAACAAAATTAAATTACCTTTTATGAATGTCTCTCTCTTTCATCTAATAATAAAGAATAGGGATTGTAAGTTAGAGAGACTTAGCCATAGGTAACATTGTCAAATAATCAACTACTCAGCTGATTTATTTTGGGTTATGAAAATTAATTCAAATCTTATAGCATTGCTATTTAGCCTGGATTAGTTATTATAGTTAATTCCCACAAACATGCAATTTGATAAAAGAGAAATGTGTTATTTTATAATTTAATTAAAAATTAAAAAAATAATTTGTTGATATAATCAACTTTATAGAAAGAGTTTTGATCTTCTAATATATTTAATAAAAATATAAATAATAAAAATGAATTTTTATATATTTTTTGAATTGAAAACATTCTGAAATAAATTTTTGATTATTTAATATATTTAAATTAATTAATTGATACAAGATATATGAATAATTAATCTCCTTAATCAATATTTAATTTTTTAATTAATCAATATTTTTTACCAAACAAATTTTATCCATTTTAATTAAACATCTATTTTGAAAAAAATAAAACATCAAATAAATTTGATGATATATTGTATTGTTATATTTAAAACAAATATAGTAACAACATTCTTAACAAAATTAAAATACCTTTTATGAATGCCACTCTCTTTCATTTAATAATATAGAATAGGGATTGTAAGTTAGAGAGACTTAGCAGTGTCAAATAATCAATTACTCAGCTAATTTAATTTGGGTCATGAAAATTAATTCAAATCTTAATTATCGATTAGGGTTGCTATTTAGCCTTAATTAATTATTATATTTAATTCCCATAAACATGCAATTTAATAAAAGAGAAATGTGTTATTTTATAATTTAATAAAAAATTTAAAAAAATTAGTTTGTTGATATAATCAATTTTGTAGTAAGAGTTTTGATCATCAAACATATTTAAGAAACATATAAATAATAAAAAAGAATTTTTATATATTTTTTGGATTAGAAACATTTTGAAATAAATTTTTGATTATTGAATATATTTAAATTAATTAATTGATACAAGATATATGAATCATTAATCTCCTTAATCAATATTTAATTTTTTAATTAATCAATATTTTTTATCAAACAAATTTCATCTATTGTAATTAAACATCTATTTTGAAAAAAAGAAATCATCAAATAAATTTGATGATATATTGTATTGTTATATTTAAAACAAATATCGTAACAACATTCTTAACAAAATTAAAATATCTTTTATGAATGTCTTTCTCTGTCATCTAATAATAGAGAATAGGGATTGTAAGTTAGAGAGACTTACCAGTGTCAAATAATCAACTACTTAGCTAATTTAATTTGGGTTATGAAAATTAATTCAAATCTTAATAATCGATTACGGTTATTATTTACCCTGAATTAATTATTATAGTTAATTCCCACAAACATTCAATTTAATAAAAGAGAAATGTGTTATTTTATAATTTAATCAAAAATTTAAAAAATAATTTGTTGATATAATCAATTTTGTAGTAAGAGTTTTGATCTTCAAACATATTTAAGAAACATATAAATAATAAAAGAGAATTTTTATATATTTTTTGGATTAGAAACATTTTGAAATAATTTTTTGATTATTTAATATGTTTAAATTAATTAATTGATACAAGATATATGAATAATTAATATCCTTAATTAATATTTAATTTCTTAATTAATCAATATTTTTTACCAAACAAATTTCATCCATTTTAATTAAACATCTATTTTGAAAAAAAAAAAAAATCATCAAATAAATTTGATGATATATTGTATTGTTATATTTAAAACAAATATCGTAACAACATTCTTAACAAAATTAAAATACCTTTTATAAATGTCTTTCTCTTTCATCTAATAATAAAGAATAGGGATTGTAAGTTAGAGAGACTTAGCAGTGTCAAATAGCTAATTTAATTTTGGTTATGAAACTTAATTCAAATCTTAATAAACAATTAGGGTTGCTATTTACCCTGAATTAATTATTATAGTTAATTCCCACAAACATGCAATTTAATAAAAGAGAAATGTGTTATTTTATAATTTAATCAAAAATTTAAAAAATAATTTATTGATATAATCAATTTTGTAGTAAGAGTTTTGTTCTTCAAACATATTTAAGAAAAATATAAATAATAAAAAAGAATTTATATATATATTTTTGGATTAAAAACATTCTTAAATAAATTTTTAATTATTTAATATATTTAAATTAATTAATTGATACAAGATATATGAGTAATTAATCTCCTTAATCAATATTTAATTTCTTAATTAATCAATATTTTTTACCAAACAAATTTCATCCATTTTAATTAAACATCTATCTTGAAAAAAATAAATCATCAAATAAATTTGATGATATATTGTATTTTTATATTTAAAACAAATATCGTAAAAACATTCTTAATAAAATTAAAATACCTTTTATGAATGTCTCTCTCTTTCATCTAATAATAGAGAATAGAGATTGTAAGTTAGAGAGATATAGCGGTAGGTAACAGTGTCAAATAATCAACTACTCAGTAATTTAATTTGGGTTATGAAAATTAATTCAAATCTTAATAATTGATTAATTTCCAAAAATTAAAATTATATAACGATACACTCAAAATCCATTACAAATATAATCTTATTATGTTTAAAGAATATCCACCATTGAACTATTAATTCCTTTACAATTTAGAATGTAGATTGTTTTTCCAATGAATTGTTTTAAGCCAATTAAATATCATGACAACATTTTAAACAAAATTGAAGCATTGATGAATATCTATTTGTTTCTTATAATAATAGAAAATAGAGATTGTAAGTTAAAGCAGATTTAGTGGAAGGCAATAGTGTCAACATAATCAACTAATTAACTAATTTAATCTTATAAAAATTAATTCAAATCTCAACAACTAATTGATTTTTGAAAAACAAAATTATGCAATAATGCACTCAAAATTCATTATAAATATAATCTCATTATGTTTAAAGTGTCAAGCACCTAGAACAATAAACAGCTCTGATACCAACTTGTCAGGATCTTGCTCCTCAATTAGAGCACAATATGATTACCTTTGTGTAAGCAACTAAACACAGAATTTAACCAGAATGAATAAGTAACTAGAAATATGAAACAACACATAATATGAGAGACAATACCCAATTGTATTAATATTCATCCAGAAAGAAATACAATAAAGAAGATGCCACACTTCTTCTTCTCACACCTCTAGAGCTCCCACACTTCTAGGGTTCACCAGTAATTCTCATCCTACACTTCACTCTCTCAATCACGGTCACAACAACCAACTCAAACATAGAGTTGTTGTTCACCTCCACCAGTTAGTAACAACGCTGCCAGTACACCAAGCACACAACTGTACTCCAAGTAGATCTCCCTGCTCTTGCTGCCACCTACAAATCAACAGACCTTACTTACCATGTAGATATCTCTACACCCTAAAGAACCCTTGTCCTTGCCTCACCAAGTCCTTATGATTCTTCAACCAGTACCCCGGTGGATCTTCTACCAGAACTTGCATAACCTGCAACTCTCCCTGATCATACACACTCAGGACCCCTTTGGAACTAGGAAGAGTTACTCTTCCTCTCTCTACAAGCACAATGGCTTTCTAGCACACTTTTACAATACAGCCCATGAGTCTATTATATAGATCTCATGCATACAATAATTAGACTCACAACTCAAGACCAAAAATAGTCTTTACATGCAAACTCTCGGTTCAATGAACTAACTGTCCATGCAACGAATAGTTCTGGAACCACCACAGGCGACTGACATCAGTTCCTGTCTGGCTAGAGGTGACTGACGTCGGCCGACTTCCTGTCGATGCCGGTTGTCTTTTAGTTCACACGTACCGATGTTGGTTGCCCTCTGCACTATACTCTGCCAACACCAGTCTCCTTAGAACTCAGCATCCTCCTCCATGTTTGCAACAGTTGAAGCTTTTAGCTCCATAACCTAACAATCTTCCACTTGGAGATAAACAGCTACAACTATACCTGTACCTATACACCGTCTAATTTGTTTCCTAGCTTGTATCCCTCTTCAAGCTCAATCTTGAAGACCAACCACTACACATCCTGTGGTGCACTACCTGTCATCCAAATCACCTGCCACATCCGCATCTACAAATCCATGTATAAAATAACTTGACCCTGCATAGCATGTGCACCTGCTGCTGGTCCCTCTTAGAATCCACTGAATTGCCCTCCATTGCTTCTTTCTTGAATTGGCTCCAAACTTTTTGACAACTCCCACTGCTTGAAAAAACTCAGGTCTACACCAAACCTTATGTGATTTCGAACACTATTCTAAGCTCAGATTGAACTGTCCAGCCATAGGTGTGCTAATCGATTTTGCATCCTGCATCTTGAACCTTGCCAACACATTTTTCACATCAACTCCCACTGGAAACAAAATCAACCTGTGATCTTTCATGTCTCTTATGTCGAAGAATTTCGCTGCTCCCAAATTCTCCATGACATACCTCTTAAGTAACTTTACCTTTAGCTCAAAAACTCCCTGCATGTGTAACCCTGCAACAAGCAACCACTCGACATACAGTAACAGGATAATGTCATGACTCATCATCCACCTGGTAAAGACAAACACAACGGTTACATTGACCTTGACTAAAGCCATGTTTTGTCATACACCTGTCAAAACCTGTACCACTGTCCTGCAGCTTCCTCAAGACCATATACCTTGGCCTTTCGTCTCACATGTCCATCCACTCTCTTCTCTAAGATAGAAATCCATTCGTCTATCAGTGCTTTTATCCTGGCTGACAACTCTACCAAATATCCTGCTTGGTTCTCTTCTGAAGAATTCATGCCATGCTCCCATTGTTTCTTGGATTCAACCTACATTGCCTCTTCACATCTACCTGGTTCTTAACCATCAGTAAGAAACAATAAAGAAGGTGAACAATGAATATGAGGTTCACTTACCCTTTCAGTCCTCCACATGGGTGTTTGAGACTCTTTGACAGCATTCTATCCACCCAAAATCTGTTCTAGTGACCGATCTCAGCCATCTCTCAATCTGCAATCGACCGATGTCGATTCTCTATGACTGACCCTTATTGCTGACGTCGATTCCCACTGACTAACGCTAGTGTCCTATTGCCGACGTCGGTTACTTCCTGACTGATGTCGGTCTTAACCTGCCCGACACCACTGACTCTGCTGATCTACACATGACTGATGTCGGTGCCTATCTGTTCGATGTCGGTTCCTCATGACCGACGTCGGTACCTATGTTTTCCTGTCAGTGATGAATTTTACCCGCGAGCTCCTTTTGGATCAAAACGTTGTTCAAATTAACACAGCCTTGCTCAAAATAATTCACTCTCCTTAGCTAATCTCTGTCCGTCATCTCCTCCATGAACACCAAGGCTTTCCAGTTCTTAAGTTTGTCAAAGATATATGTCTTCCACTTAAGAACATGCATTCCCTTCTTACATATGTAACCAAGCCTACAAATCCACATCTCTACAACAAAAGGTGAATCAGTACTATAAGTAGATAGATAAAGGATACATACTTTCTTACCACCATCTAATTCAAGTGCATCTGCTATGAGATTTACTATGCATCTCTCATCACCCAAATTTCTTGAAGAAATTAGACTCATCTCCAAGACTGGAACCTGCATGACCTTCTTCAACACCCGTGTGTTACCCGTCTGCAATTGCAGCTTTACTTCCCCTTTGCCAACAATCTGACAAGGCCTACCAACCCCTAAATAAATCTCTCCAAAGTCTCCAAAGACATACACATAAAAAGATGCTCTATTTCAGGCTGCATGGAAAGAGGCAACAGAATCTGTAAACCAAGATTCTATTTTATCTAGAGCAACCTGTGCAACATCACTTGCAACATCTGCTTTTACACGCTGATCTTCTATCAACCAACACTCTTCCTTTACCTACTCTTTCTTTCCATCAATCAGACCATTCGTGCTATTCAGTTTCTCCATTCGTAGCTTACTTTTTTCTGCCATTGTTGTACTCCCACTCAAATAGAAATCCGTGTGAGTACCCTGTAATCAACAAACACTACCCAGATCTCAAACAACCTGTTAGTAAACCCAACCAAAAACTCTGATACCAGTTGTCAGGCACCTAGAACAATAAACAGCTCTGATACCAACTTGTCAGGATCTTGCTCTTAAATTAGAGCACAATATGATTACCTCTGTGTAAGCAACTAAACACGGAATTTAACCAGAATGAATAAGTAACTAGAAATATGAAACAACACAGAATATGAGAGACAATACCCAATTGTATTAATATTCATCCAGAAGGAAATACAATAAAGAAGATGCCACACTTTTTCTTTTCACACCTCTAGAGCTCCCACACTTCTAAAGTTCACCAGTAATTCTCCTCCTACACTTCACTCTCTCAATCACGGTCACAACAACCAACTCAAACACAGAGTTGTTGTTCACCTCCACCAGTCAGTAACAATGTTGTCATTACACCAAGCACACAACTATACTCCAAGTAGATCTCCCTACTCTTGTTGCCACCTACAAATCAACAGACCTTACTTACCATGTAGATATCTCTACACCCTGAAGAACCCTTGTCCTTACCTCACCAAGTCCTTATGATTTTTCAACCAGTACTCTGGTGGATCTTCTACCAAAACTTGCATACCCTGCAACTCTCCCTGATCATACACACTCAGCACCCCTTTGGAACTAGGAGGAGCTACTCTTGCTCTCTCTACAAGCATAATGGCTTTCTAGCACACTTTTACAATACAGCCCATGAGTCTATTATATAGATCTCATGCATACAATAATTAGACATTTTTAATTACAATAATTAGACTCGCAACTCAAGACCAAAAATAGTCTTTACATGCAAACTCTCGGTTCAACAAACTAACTGTCTATGCAATGAACAGTTCTAGAACTACCACAGGCGATCGACATCAGTTCATGTCTGCCTAGAGGTGATCGACGTTGGCCGACTTCTTGTCGATGCCGGTTGTCTTTCAGTTCACACTTGCCGATGTCGGTTGCCCTCTGCACTATACTCTATCAACGCCGGTCTCCCTGAAACTCAGCAACCTCCTCCATGTTTGCAATAGTTGAAGTTTTTAGCTCCACAACCTAACAATCTCCCACTTGGAGATAAACAGCTGCAACTATACCTGTACATGTACACCATCTAATTTATTTCCTGACTTGTATCCCTCTTCAAGCTCAATCCTGAAGACCAACCACCACACACCCTATGGTACACTACCTATCATCCAAATCACCTGCCACATCCGCATCTATAAACCCATGTAGAAAATAACTTGACCCTACATAGCATGTGCACTCGCTGCTGGTCCCTCTCAGAATCCATTGAACTGCCCTCCAGTGCTTCTTTCCTGAATTGGCTCCGAACTTTCTGACAACTCTCACTGCTTGGAAAAACTCAGGTCTACACCAAACCTTATGTGATTTCAAACACTATTCTAAGCTCAGCTTGAACTGTCCAGCCATAGGTGTGCTTACTGATTCTGCATCCTACATCTTGAATCTCACTAACACCTTTTTCACATCAGCTCCCACTAGAAACAAAATCAACCTGTGATCTTCCATGTCTCTTATGCCGAAGAATTTTGATGCTCCCAAATTCTCCATGACATACCTCTGAACTAACTTTACCTTTAGCTCAAAAACTCTCTGCATGTGTAACCCTTCAACAAGCAATCACTCCACATACAGTAACAGGATAATGTCGCAACTCATCATCCACCTGGTAAAGACAAACACAATGATTACATTGACCTTGACCAAAGCCATGCTTTGTCATACACCTATCAAAACCTATACCACTATCCTGCAGCTTCCTCAAGACCATATACCTTGGCCTTTCATCTCACATGTCCATCCAGTCTCTTCTCTCAGATGGGAATCCATTCGTCTATCAGTGCTTTTATCCCGGCTGACAACTCTACCAAATCTCCCGCTTGGTTCTCTTCTGAAGAATTCATGCCATGCTCCCACGATTTCCTAGATTCTACCTACATTGCCTCTTCACATTTACCTGGTTCTTGACCCTCAGTAAGCAACAATAAAGAAGGTGAACAACGAATATGAGGTTCACTTACCCTTTTAGTCCTCTACATAGGCGTTTGAGACTCTTTGGCAGCGTGTTGTCCGCCCAAAATCTATTCCAGTGACCAATCTCGGCCATCTCCCAATCTGCAATCGATTGACATCGGTTCTCTGCAACTGACCCTTACTATCGACATCGGTTCCCACTGACCGACGCCAATGTCTTGTTGCCGACGTCGACTAATTCATGACCGACGTCGGTCTTAACCTGCCTGACACCACTGACTCTATTAATCTGCACATGACCGATGTCAGTGCCTGTCTGTTCGATGTTAGTTCCTCCTGACCGATGTCGGTACCTGTGTTTTCCTATGAGTGATGACTTTTTACCCGCGATCTCCTTTTAGATCAAAACCTTGTTCAAATTAACACAGCCTTGCTCAGAATAATTCAGTCTCTTTAGCTGATCTCTGTCCGTCATCTCCTCCATGAACACCAAGGCTTTCTAGTTCTTAAGTTTGTCAAAGATATCTGTCTTTCGCTTAAAAATATGCATTCCCTTCTTACATATGTGACCAAGCCTACAAAGCCACATCTCTACAACAAAAGTTGAATCAGTAATATAAGTAGATAGATAAAGGATACCTACTTTCTTACCACCATCTAATTCTAGTGCATCCATTGTGAGAGTTACTGTGCATCTCTCATCACCTAACTTTTCTAAAGAAATTAAACTCATCTCCAAGACTGGAACCTGCATGACCTTCTTCAACACCCGTGTGTTACCCGTCTGCAATTTCAGCTTCACTTCCCCTTTGCCAA
Source organism: Torreya grandis (assembly GCA_037957365.1). Taxonomy (NCBI): domain Eukaryota; kingdom Viridiplantae; phylum Streptophyta; class Pinopsida; order Cupressales; family Taxaceae; genus Torreya; species Torreya grandis. The sequence goes on from JARHVA010008849.1 coordinate 124,142, forward strand.
CAATCTGACAAGGCTTACCAACCCCTAAATAAATCTCTCCAAAGTCTCCAAAAACATACCTATGAAAAGATGCTCTTTTTTGGGCTGCACGGAAAGAGGCAACATAATCTGTAAACCAAGATTTTACTTTATCTAGAGCAACTTGTGCAACATCACCTGCAACATCTATTTTTACATGTTGATCTTCTACCGACCAACAATCTTTCTTTACCTGCTCTTTTTTTCCATCAATCAGACCATTCGTGCTATTCAATTTTTCTATTCGTAGCTTACTTTCTTCTGCCATTGCTATACTCCCACTCAAACAAAAACCCCTATGACTACCCTATAATCAACAAACACTACCCAGATCTGAAACAACCTGTTAGTAAACCCAACCAAAAGCTTTGATACCAGTTGTCAGGCACCTAGAACAATAAACAGCTCTGATACCAACTTGTCAGGATCTTGCTCCTCAATTAGAGCACAATATGATTACCTCTATGTAAGCAACTAAACATGGAATTTAACCAGAATAAATAAGTAACTAAAAATATAAAACAATACAAAATATGAGAGACAATACCCAATTGTATTAATATTCATCCAAAAGGAAATACAATAAAGAAGATGCCACACTTCTTCTCACACCTCTAAAGCTCCCACACTTCTAGGGTTCACCATTAATTCTCCTCCTACACTTCACCCTCTCAATCACGGTCACAACAACCAACTCAAACACAGAGTTGTTCACCTCCACCAGTCAGTAACAACGTTGTCATTACACCAAGCACACAACCGTACTCCAAGTAGATCTCCCTGCTCTTGCTGCCACCTACAAATTAACAGACCTTACTTACCATGTAGATATCTCTACACCTTGAAGAACCCTTGTCCTTGCCTCACCAAGTCCTTATGATTCTTCAACCAGTACCCCGGTGGATCATCTACCAGAACTTGCATAAACTGCAACTCTCCCTGATCATACACACTCAGTACCCCTTTGGAACGAGGAGGAGCTACTCTTGCTCTCTTTACAAGCACAATGGCTTTATAGCACACTTTTACAATACAGCCCATGAGTCTATTATATAGATCTCATGCATACAATAATTAGACATTCTTAATTACAATAATTAGACTCGCAACTCAAGACCAAAAATAGTCTTTACATGCAAACTCTCAATTCAACGAACTAACTGTCTGTGCAACGAACAGTTTTGGAATTGCCACAGGCGACCGACATCAATTTCTGTCTGCCTAGAGGTGACCGACGTTGACCGACTTCCTACTGATACTGGTTGTCTTTCAGTTCACACTTGCTGATGTCGGTTGCCCTCTACTAATGCCAGTCTCCCTGGAACTCACAACCTCCTCCATGTTTGCAACAGTTGAAGCTTTTAGCTCCACAACCTAACAATCTCCCACTTAGAGATAAACAGCTGCAACTGTACATGTAATTGTACACCATCTAATTTGTTTTCTGGCTTGTATCCCTCTTCAAGCTCAATCTTAAAGACCAACCACCACACACCCTATGGTGCACTACTTGTCATCCAAATCACCTTCCACATCCGCATCTACAAACCCATGTAGAAAATAACTTGACCCTGCATAGCATGTGCACCTGCTGCTGGTCCCTCTCAGGATCCACTGAACTACCCTCCAGTGCTTCTTTCCTGAATTGGCTCCAAACTTTCTGACAACTCCCACTGCTTGGAAAAACTCAAGTCTACACTAGACCTTATGTGATTTCGAACACTATTCTAAGCTCAACTTGAACTGTCCAGCCATAGGTGTGCTAATCGATTCTGCATCCTGCATCTTGAACCTCACCAACACTTTTTTCACATCAGATCCCACTGAAAACAAAATCAACATGTGATCTTTCATGTCTCTTATGCCGAAGAATTTTGTTGCTCCCAAATTTTCCATGGCATACCTCTGAACTAACTTTACCTTTAGCTCAGAAACTCCCTGCATGTGTAACCCTACAACAAGCAACCACTCCACATACAGTAATAGGATAATGTTGCGACTCATCATCCACCTGGTAAAGACAAACACAACGGTTACATTGACCTTGACCAAAGCCATGCTTTGTCATACACCTGTCAAAACCTGTACCACTGTCTTATAGCTTTCTCAAGACCATATACCTTGACTTTTCATCTCACGTGTCCATCCACTCTCTTCTCTAAGATGAGAATCCTTTTGTCTATCAGTGCTTTTATCCCGACTGACAACTCTACCAAATCTCTCGCTTCATTTTCTTCTAAAGAATTCATGCCATGCTCCCACTATTTCTTGAATTCTATCTACATTGCCTCTTCACATCTACCTGGTTCTTGACCATCAGTAAGCAACAATAAAGAAGGTGAACAATGAATATGAGGTTCACTTACCCTTTCAGTCCTCCACATGAGCGTTTGAGACTCTTTGACAGCGTGCTGTCTGCCCAAAATTCATTTGAGTGACCGATCTCGGCCATCTCCCAATCTGCAACCGATCGACGTCGGTTCTCTGCGACTGACCCTTACTACTGACATCGGTTCCCACTGACCGACGCCAGTGTCCTGTTGTCGACGTCAGTTACTTCCTGACCGACATCGGTCTTAACCTGCCTGACACCACTGACTCTACTGATCTGCACATGACCGACGTCGGTGCCTGTCTGTTTGACGTCAGTTCCTCCTGACCGACGTCGGTACCTATGTTTTCCTGTGAGTGATGACTTTTTACCGACGAGCTCCTTTTAGATCAAAACCCTATTCAAATTAACACAGCCCTGCTCAGAATAATTTAGTCTCCTTAGCTGATCTATGTCCGTCATCTCTTCCATGAACACCAAGGCTTTCCAGTTCTTAAGTTTGTCAAAGATATCTGTCTTTCGCTTAAAAACATGCATTCCCTTCTTACATATGTGACCAAGCTTACAAAGCCACATCTTTGCAACAGAAGGTGAATCAATAATATAAGTAGATAGATAAAAGATACCTACTTTCTTACCACCGTCTAATTCAAGTGCATCCGCTGTGAGAGTTACTGTGCATCTCTCATCACCCAATTTTTCTGAAAAAATTAGACTCATCTCTAAGACTGGAACTTGCATGACCTTCTTCAACACCCGTGTGTTACTCGTCTGCAATTACAGCTTCACTTCCCCTTTGCCAACAATCTGACAAGGCTTACCAACCCCTAAATAAATCTCTCCAAAGTCTCCAAAGACATACCCATGAAAAGATGCTCTATTTCAGGCTGCATGGAAAGAGGCAACAGAATCTGTAAACCAAGATTCTACTTTATCCAGAGCAACTTGTGCAACATCACCTGTAACATCTGCTTCTACACGCTAAACTTCTACCGACCAATAATCTTCCTTTACCTGCTCTTTCTTTCCATCAATCAGACCATTCGTGCTATTTAGTTTCTCCATTCGTAGCTTACTTTCTTCTGCCATTGCTGTACTCCCACTCAAACAAAAACTCTTGTGAGTACCCTGTAATCAACAAACACTACCCAAATCTGAAACACCCTGTTAGTAAATTCAACCAAAAGCTCTGATACCAGTTGTCAGGCACCTAGAACAATAAATAGCTCTGATACCAACTTGTCAGGATCTTGCTCCTCAATTAGAGCACAATATGATTACCTCTATGTAAGCAACTAAACACGTAATTTAAACAGAATGAATAAGTAACTAGAAATATGAAACAACACAGAATATGAGAGACAATAACCAATTGTATTAATATTCATCCAGAAGGAAATACAATAAAGAAGATGCCACACTTCTTCTCACACCTCTAGAGCTCCCACACTTCTAGGGTTCACCAGTAATTCTCCTCCTACACTTCACTCTCTCAATCACGGTCACAACAACCAACTCAAACACAGAGTTGTTCACCTCCACCAGTCAGTAACAATGCTGCCAGTACACCAAGCACACAACTGTACTCTAAGTAGATCTCCCTGCTCTTGTTGCCACCTTCAAATCAACAGACCTTACTTACCATGTAGATATCTCTACACCTTGAAGAACCCTTGTCCTTGCCTCACCAAGTCCTTATGATTCTTCAACCAGAACTTGCATAACCTGCAACTCTCCCTGATCATACACACTCAGCACCCCTTTGGAACTAGGAAGAGCTACTCTTGCTCTCTCTACAAGCACAATGGCTTTCTAGCACACTTTTACAATACAGCCCATGAGTCTATTATATAGATCTCATGCATACAATAATTAGATATTCTTAATTACAATAATTAGACGCGCAACTCAAGACCAAAAATAGTTTTTACATGCAAACTCTCGGTTCAACAAACTAACTATCCGTGCAACGAATAGTTCTGGAACCGCCACAGGGGACCGACGTCGGTCCCTGTTTCGCTGGAGGTGATCGACGTCGGCTGACTTCCTGCCGATGTCGGTTGCCCTCTGCACTATACTCTGCCGACGCCGGTCTCCCTGGAACTCAGCAACCTCCTCCATGTTTGCAACAGTTGAAGCTTTTAGCTCCACAACCTAACATAAAGAGTATCCACTTAGTTTGTTTACAATTTAAAATGTGGATTTTTTTTCCAACGAATTGTTTAAAGCCAAATAAAGGTAAATAAGAAAGAATAAACACTCTCTATAAACCACATAAACTTATGTTAGAACAAAGGAAAAGAAAAGGAAGAAATTTATGATTGAGCATAGCAGTCATGAAAGTGAAGGCTGAGTATATATGCAAAAAGCTCATTCGCCAGTGCTTTTTAATCCCACAGGCAATTATGAAAACAACATTTGGACATGATTTATCATAAAATGTTGCAGCAAGTTGAGCGTTAGCTGAGGCCGAAAACAAATGATGCCAAATGCTGCCAGAAACAGGCGTCTATAATGTTGAGAAAAATGCCGATAGGAGAAAAGGGCCCTCACTGCGGCTATAGGTATGGCAAACGTGCCCATGCTAGTCTAGCAGGAGCCATTTCAACTTCAAACAGACCTACAACAGCTACGAAATAACATCTTACTATTGAATCATGCCCTAATCACACATCCCTTGAATTGACATTCTCTGGACCATCTGCAGAAATGACAACACAGAGATTAAGGATTTCAAGCTTCCTCAATCCTTAATGTTAGAGACCCAATTTCTAAAAATTTGAAGAAAAAATTGTTGGGGACCACACTTTGTGATTCATCTTGATGATGACTACAATGTGTACTCGAAACATAGATTTGTAAGAAAAACCTTTCGCCATTTTCAGGGAAGTGTATTTGTTAAGCACAGAGATGTCAATCAGAGAGGATAATTAGAAAAATCAAATACTTCTTGCAGAGATTGAATTGTTCAAATAACTATTCACGGCTGCTTCCGTTGATTTGAGACACTGGTGATATGTTTATTTATATCCTGCCAGTAATCATCATGAACTTACATTAAACAATACATGCAAATATTCCCTTCAGAAACATAAGCATCATTTCAGTCGTTATCAGCGAGGATTGTGGCTTTTCAATAATTTTAACTAACGGATTTTTAGAGTTCTAGAATTGCCTAGTTATTAAGTTAAAATTATTTTTTTATAATTTTTGTTAAAAAAATATATAAATTAATTATTTAAAAAAATTAAAATTTTCAATAGATAAAAAACGAAAAAAAATTATTGGTGGAGAAAAAAAGGAAATTGATTTTTTTAACAAGAAAACAAATATGTCAATGCTCTATTGAATCTTTAAAAAAAAATACTTAAATAATATTTGAAAAATATTCTCAAAAAAATATTTGAAATTTTAGACAAAACTATATAATTATTAGTATAATATGTGTTTTAAATATTTATATTGATTGAATAAGAAATATATTAATTAAAAAGTGAAATCTATAATACTATGACATGAAGACAATTATATAATATGTATTTTAAATATTTCTATTGGTTGAACAAGAAATAGATTTAATAAAAAGTAGAACTTATATAATAAATTGGGTAAATAATAAATATTTTATATTAATATATATTTTATATCATCGTCATCGATCGTCATCGTCATCATCCTCATCCTCATTATTCATTTGGAGTAGATTTTATCCTATCTACTCCCTATTTAGTATATTATTATTGTCATGGTATATGAAGGAACACACTTCATTTTTTACTATTGCCTCCACCAAAAATATCAAATTATTATTATTTAATGCTTTGTGCACAAAATGTGAGATGGGATCAGAGGTCATGACTTTCAAATGAGGTATGACTGTCGATTTACGCTATTTCATTTTGAAAAACCCCACCAATCTTTGCGTACTCCCTCCAAGCACTATGGCAATATGATATATCTCAAATTAGGGACCGCCATGGTGGTTATAACTTCATTTATGAATGCTTAAATTGACATATTAAAGAGTGCAAGTTACACCCAAAGTGATGTAATTTTTTAGTTTCAATAAAATAAGGTTTTATAAAGTGAGAGATTGTAAATCAACAGCCACACTTCACTTGAAACCATGATTGTTAATCCCATCTCACCTTGTGTGCATGAAGAGTTAAGCAATAATAATCAAATATTCAGTTTAATAATCTTTAGGAAAAAAAAATCCCTAATCAATGCTTCCCTATATTTTATGTTCATTTTCTAGAAAAAATATATAAGATGCTTATGAAGACAAAGTCCAATTGTGGTCACATTCTCTTTCAAGGGTTTGAGTATGGATTTTTTTATATTTTCTTATCCCTGATGTAATATTTTGTGTCAATGCAATGGTAGCATGGATAAATAATAGATTAAAAATAGACTCCAAGACCTTAATGTCATGTCCCTATGTCAACAACATTGCAGTGTTATTTCAAGCCACAAATAGGACATAGAACCCTTCCAAAATCAAATCAGTGTTCACAATGCCCTTGTGCACTCTAAATAATAGAAAAAAACCAATCAAAATTTCCATCATCCTATAAGCTATGGACCCATTTGTAATGGGTGTAGGCCATATAAATCCAATCAAAACTCTGAATCTAGGTCTTGTGTATGATACGAGCCCTTTGGCATACAATATTCCCTGAAATACCTTGTTATTGCCCCTCCCCATCGTGCTACTAAAATCACCTTGAAATATTTTTCCACTTTCATGCTTTGTATGGCCTTGCCCTTTCCTACCACATCACAATTGCTTAAGATCACCAAGAAATGAAACGTTTCCTCCACACATAGTGTATTATCATGCCATATGAAATAACACAAAACCTCATTTTTCATTGTTATCTCCACTATAAATATATGATTATTGTTGCTTAACACTGTGTGCACAAAATATTAGATAGGTTTATATGTATATGTATATGTATATGTATATCTATATGTATAATGACATATTTTAATATAATAATTTTATATTATATATAATATAATACTATATACTAAATTACGTATACATATAAACATACACACACACACATAAATAGAGAGATAATATGATATTATACATATTATATAAGCAATAAATTATAATGGCCTCCAAAATGAAATGCATGTAATATTGGCTTAATTTAGCCAATATTTAAATTCAATATGTTAATACTAACACCTTGCAAGCCACATATCCCTTTTCAATGGGCATTGATCATGTAAATCCAGACACTGCCCTAAATCTAGATTTGGTGTTTGGTATGGGCACCTTGGTATACGATATCATTGATAATACCTTGCCATTGCCTTTCACCATTTCACTCATCTGACCTTGAAATATTTCACTATTTGTATGTTTTGCGTAGCCTTGCCCTTTCTTCCAAGGGTCTATGTATGGTGTTTTGATATGCTATTAATCTCAATGTAATTGCTCTAGCTATCAATATATTGGCATCATGGATGAATGGAAGCTACAAGATAGACTCTGGGACCTCAATGTCTTGTCTTAATATCAACAACATTGCACCATTGCTTCGAGTTGCACATGAGATGTGGAGCCCTGCCACAATCAAATCAACTCTCATGATGTCCTCATCCACCTTTGACAATAGAAAACATCCAATCAAATATATAATCAACTTATTTTGATATAACTAACATGTATCATTTTACATTATTGTTATATTGGCATGCCAATTTAAAATTTAACATAGTCACATGTGTATATGTAAATTATATGGGTAAGTGTTATCCATATGTCACTACAAAGAAATATGTTTATCTTCTAAATAGTAACATGTCTATCGATGCTAATATTATATTAAATTATTAAATTTTATATAATATAATATTGTTATATGGCTCCCATGGTGTATGCTATCACCTAAAATACATTTTCATTTCCCCTCATTATCATTGCACAAATCACCTTGAAATATTTCACTATTTGCATGTTTTATATAGCCTTACCCTTGTAAGCTGAATATTATTAATCTAGGTTTCAATATATTGGTAGCATGGATTAGTGGAAGATAAAATATAGACTCTAAGACCTTAATGTCTTGTCCTTACATCAATGATAGTGCAACATTGATTCCATCCGCATATGAGATGTGGAGCCATGTCATAATAAAATTAGCTCTCATGATGTCCTTGTGTACCCTTGATGACAAAAAATGGCTAATCAAATAGGCCACCACCATACAAGCTACAAACCCCTTTTTTATGGGTATAGGCAATGTAAATCTAAACAAATGCACTAAATCCAGCTACAATATATGATATGGGTCCTCTAGAGTATTATACTAAATATAATACAATATAGGGTATCCTATATTATGTAGTTATCAAATAATATAATAGTTTTTTAATAAGTATTATAATAATATTTTATTAGAATATTATATATTTAATTCAATACACACACATACATGTATGCACATACACACATGCACACGTGCACGCACACACACGCCATTTATCCCATATAATTTATTCCTATGCATGTGACTGCGTTAAATTTTAAATTGATCTGTCATTGTAATAATAGTGCAGAATGATTTATTCTAATTATATCAAACCAAGGTTGTGACATTTTTTATTCGTCATTTTCTATTCTCAAAGGTGGATGAGTCTAGCATGAGATTCGATTTGATTGTGATAAGTATTCATGTCTCATGTTAATCATATATCAATGGTCCAATTTTGTTGATGCATGAAGAATACAATGAGGTCCTAGAGTCTATCTTGTAGCTTCCATCCATCCATGATGTCAATAATTGATACTAAGAGCAATTATATCAAGCTTAAGGCCATACAAAAACATCATACTCAGAACCCTAGAAGAAAGGGCAAGGCCATATAGAATATGCAAATAGAGATATATTTCAAGATGAGATAAGTGATGATGGTGATAGGAATGATAAGGTATTTTAGGTGATAGTGTACACCAAGAGACCCATATTGTACAACAAACCCAAATTCAAAGCAACTTTTGTATTTACATTGACCATCACCCATTGCAAAGGGATCCACAATTTACAAGAAACTATTAAAAATGTTTTAAAACTAATTGAGGCATGGTATGTTTTTGGACTTTCTAATTATAATGTCGTTGAAGTGGGGATAAAACATTGAGGTCTCAAAACCTATCTTGTAGCCTCCGTTTGTGTATCCTACAAATTATATTGATAGATGTGACATATCATTGAACTTTGAATGTGTATCTTCACAAAGTTCATCAAGTCTATCACTTAAATTACCATATCATCATTTATCACCATGACTGCCCAGTTTACCATAAAATCTTTCACCAATTCGATGTTCTGTATAGCCTTTTCCTTTCCCACCATTTCACCATTGATCAAGCTCAATGTGAAACAAAATGTCTCCTCCCTGCACAATGCATTGCCATAACACATGAAGGAACAAACAACCTCTTTTGGCACTACCACCTCCACTAAAAATACTAGATTATTGTTGCATATTGTATCGTACACAATAGATGAGATGGAGTAAGTGGTCACGAGTTTCAAATGAAGTACAACTACCAATTTACATCTTTCCCTTTACAAAATATTACTTTACTAAAAAAAAAATTACACCATCCCTTTCAATGTAACTTGCACCTTTAAATCAACTACTAGTTTAGGCTTTGATTGACCTTATTTACTTATGATTTTGAGTTGTCCCTAGAAAAGAACCATGTGTGAAAAAAATCGAGTGAGAATGACCAATAGATTGTTTCACATGTACATAAATGATCATCGTCTTTTCAAAATATTTCCTACTTTTCAAGTGAAAAAGATGTCCAATCTCCCACTCAACCTCAATGAGTCATGATGCTCGTTGACCAACCTTTTTATGTAGTTGGCCTCTTAGTGGTGGTAGTCACTATTGGAAGTAAATAACCTATATATTCCTTTAAAATTTACTGGTTCTGTGACTCTTTATACATAAAAATATTAAACAATTGACACCTTCTCACCATTAACAAATATATGAATTATATAAATTTTATTTTTATTAAATTATAAAATAATTCATTAAGTAATATCGATCTTATCTTATTAATGAATTAAATCAAAACATAAATAACAATTATGAATCAAATCACAACTTCTCTATTACATAATATTAATAAAAATTAATATTTACATCTAAATAGGCTAGCTATGTGACATTAACAAGATTTATTTTTCTGGGTTGTCACCCCGTATAAACTTTTTCCAACTGCAAAGCTTGAAATGACGGCCTTACCATTTTCGGAGAGTGGTTGAACTATTCAGGAAGTGGTATAATTTTACAGGATTCCGGGTTTAAATCTGATCTGATATCTCCTATTTGAAGTCAAATCGTTCCAATTGCTTTCCATTGATACCTGTCGCTCAGATTTGAAAGATCGTTTCCATTCTCTCGATCATGCTTAAAATTAAAATCTACCGTCCATCAAAATTATAAAAAATATAAATTTTGCCGACTTATCCGTTGCCATGTAATTTGAAAAGATTGTTTGACTGTTTTCCCAAGCCATCAAATCCTTCAACAATTTCCACAAAGTGCCAATGTCTCTTACCGATTCGATGACGCTCTGTACATCAGTTCTCAATCACCTTTTAGATACCTGAACCTTTTAGGCACACATCTGCATATTCAAATTTAGATGCTTATCATAAAATCTTGCTATATTCAAGATAGACCTTTAGTTTTTTAATCCAGGAGTGTGTTAATGTTTCTTACGTATTCAATTATGCTTTGTACACGAGGGGAGAGTGGTGGTGCTCATTAACTTTATGGGTGCATAGAATCATGCAAAGATTATATTGTACATATAATTTATTAGTATTTGTGTAACAGGAATTTATTATAATCGATTTATTTAATTTTTTTATATAAATTTATGCAGCCAATGAAAAATATGTATTTTTCTATATTTTTGGGTTTGAATATTAACTTAAAAATATAATGCAATAAAAAAAATAAGAAATAAATTAGTTTATTAACCATTCTTTAGATGAAATCTAGTGATTTCACATAAACCTTGAGGAAATTTGATATTTATCACTCCAAAAAATATTAATTTTTGCATGTGTGGAAAAAAAAGCATATGAATATTACAAAAATTATGTGAATTGGAATCATAATGACTGCTCAGTACAATTGTTTGGAAAGTCTTACGAATTACATTACATTGTGAACTAAAATACAAACATTCGTTAGATACGAACTATGGCCTACGAAAAAGAAGAAGCTGACAATGACAATGACTAGGAATTGTATTGCTTGTCTTTCATCTCATGTGCTAACAATTTCTTAGCATTGTAATCCCTACATCCATCACTATATGATCTCCATATGTCAATTTGACTTATTATCGAGTCAACTTGGCTTTATAAAGACTCTAGGATATTAGCCAAATAGGGATGATGGGTGTTGGTCAAAGTGGGGTTCCTCATTCTCCTAATTGTCTATTCAATTTATATTTTATTCTCGATTATGAGTGTAGCCAAATCCTCCTCACTACTTGAGGGGTCTTATGGAATTGTATAAGGGCTAAGAGGGTTAGACAGAAGGTTGGGATGTTGTTTTATTGCAATTGAATAGGTTGTTAAAAAAATTGGTTTTAACAATAAAACAATGCAAATAACTTTTTTCTAAAATCTAGTGTTAACAGGGTTGGTTTTTGCTTGCTGACCTCCCCTCTACGGCATATTTTTTATTCATCAAGGTAATGAGAAATGATAGAGTGTTTTATCCTCCTCCAAGAACAATGTGAATACAATCTAGGGTAGAGATGAGATGCAAAAGCAAAATGAAATTGAAATAAGCTCAGTTGCAGGTTTGGGATTTTTTTTTTTTTGATTCCAATCTTTATAACATGTACACATTATATATAGTATGAGTAATGCACACACACTATGGTTAAATGATTACCAAGCCTCAATTCAAATAGTACGTACGTGGTATTGATATAACATGTACGCATTATACAATACCGCATATACGTTATGCTAAAATGTATCCCTGACTCTGTGCACTTACCCAATTGCATAATTTTAAGATGAGATCAATTATTTATCAAATGTTTTTAGGTGCTTATGTATATATAGACTTTTTGACTTTTAATTAAGACCTTATTAATGCACAAGCCAACTACATTGAAGCAGGAAAACTAAAAAGTAAGCACAATGAAACATGGTGAACACAAGGGAGAAGGGCCAAAGGACCTACAACCAATGTGACCACTATCAAAATTGTATCGTAGTGGTAAAAATAATATCAGGATGCTCCGATAATGGTTAAGATGAGAGAAACCCTAAAAACCTTAGAGACCTAATTATTGTAGGAACATTTAGGAGAATCCAAAGCTAGACTAATGATAAATCATGAAACATTCAAGATCAAATAGTGATAAGGGAAGACTATACAGGTCCTAACATTAATAAAATTACACTAATAAGAGCCTAAATTGAACCAATGATCCATATGTACAAAATACAATTATAACATTAAAGCTATAAGTCTTTTACTAAATAATGATAATTACAAGTCTCGTACTAAAACTAAGTGTCTAAAAACACAAATTCAGAGGCGTGTGACTTCACAAGTGCATTGTCACATCTTTAACCAAACCAATTATATCATTTTCATTTTTTCATTAATATATTTTATAAAATTGTTATTTTCGACATTTATCCACATGTGACTATTTTTACAAGTTTCAAAGGGACATTGGAATTTGTTGTAGGAGATTCAAGAGGTAAAAACTTATTAGATAAAATGAACCACACCCAAATTGTAAAAAGGAGCCTACAAAAAATCCCAATCATAAAATGGTTGGTAGCTCAATAGCAGAGCACCCCATCATAAAATATGAATTCTTAGGTTTGAGTCATAGGTGGTCCATGGAAAATAGCATAGTATTAGAGCTATACTAGGAGCCTAAATCACCAAAGTAAGAGGAGGGTGGGGTGCAGTAGGTTGAGATGTTATAGATAATGAGAAACACTAGAACCAGAAGTCCTAGTTTTAAGTCATAGGTGATCCATGGAAAATAACTAATATCAAAGCTAGACTAGGATCCTCATCACAAAAGTGAGAGGGAGAGTAGGGAACGATAGGGTGAGGTGTTGGAGATAATGATCCATAATCAAACTAGTTCAATGAGCCTACCAGAAATACTCTGTCTTAAAAGCGCTGGTAGTTCAATGGTAGATCACCCCAACATGTAATAGGAGGTCCTAGGATTGAGTCTTAGGTGGTCTATACAAAATGATAAAATATTGCATGCACACATTTTTTGTTTCACCTCGATGTGTATGTGCACACACTAACACATATAAAAGTGGGACATTATGTAGACACTTAAAAAATGGCCACATATACATGTATTAGTTGTTAAATTGCATCAATCTAGTGTACATGTGTGTTTTTTGATTATTGGTCTAAATTACCTATTTTATTGGCTTTTTTTTGTCATTTACATCATTATTTGTCAATTCCCCATCCCTCTTTCTCTCTCATCCCCTTTTTTCTTTGTTTTAGGTGGTTTGTGGGCCCTTTTCACTTTTTAGTGTCTCTTGGGGGTTATTGGTCTTATCTGTCAACATTTTCACGTGTTTGATATCGAATTGTGTGCTAATAAGGTCTTTATGTAAATTGAAGTGGTCTATAAATACAAAAATATATTATTGTATTTAGAACATCAAGGTAATGCAAGTATATCAATAAAACATTCAATAATCTAAATGAAATTTAAAATAGCAGCTAGTATTTATTGTCACTACATTCTATTGAACATTCTAAAAGAAATCTAGCATTTAGAGAGAATTCATTGTCACATAGAAGATTTATGGTAGTGCCACACTTACTTTACATTGGACTGTTTGTGTGAATTGGATTTTACTAAGTGTGCCTTTGATATTGTGTATTGTTGATGGGATTGATAAGTAATCTATGCTTAAAAACTTGTTGACTGGCCCAAAACATCTAATTTTCTGCATTCTTTGTAATTTCAGCTGCCCTGCTATGGTTGGAAGAAGAAGAGCAATTTTCCAACGATTAGTGTGAAGATTCAGATTACTGAGCAAGGCCTTTGGAGACCCAAATCTAATGAATGTAATCATCAAATTAGTTTATGTTTATTTTCTATTTGTCATAAACATGGAGTTCGTGATTTTGTGGCACGTACATGGAATTTATGGTTCTAGGGAGGTTCTCAAGTCATAACAAAGTTTTCAAGGTTCTCACTATCTTAACACAAAGACCCTACTTTTCCTATCAAATTTCATTATATTGATACAAAAAACCTGAATTCTGCTATAAAATTTAGCCGACTAAATCTAGATTACTGGCTCATAAAAATAGTCTTTTAAACCCTCTCCTAATCATTTTTTATTATGAATTTGAAATTTAATTACTTAGATTTGATTTTAATTTATTACATCTAATAAAACTTAATTAATTTTATAAAATTGATGCATTGCATTTTGATGCAAAACCGAATTTTTCATATTACAATCAGATATTGATATAATGTTTCTCTTTCTAAAGATAACAAACCCATACAATAGACTAAGGATTTGTAGTTTTTCTTGATAAGAGTGTGCCTAAACATACTCAACTCCACAATTGCACAAAAACATTAATAAGATCAGTAAGAGGATTAAGAGAAAGACAGTTTGCCATTGAAAGAGAGATTCACAATCACACCTCACAATACATTAATAACAGTACAATTACTAGCAACAATAAACATGAGGGCTTAAATCCATTTAAATAACAGCTAGTGCATAAGTTCAACTTATTTCAGGCATCCAAAGGGTTGAACTTTGCTACTGCATAGAATTTAGGTATAGATGAGGAGGAAGGCGAGCCTCAATAACAGCCTCCAAAGGCACTGCTCTTGGCATTGACAGACCAATCCCTTCCTCTATATCAATCACTTTACCATTTGGAACAAACCAGTCAAAGCTCTGCAACAACCTTGCAAGAGTTATATGGACCATACACATTGCCAAGGAAGCACCAGGACATCCTCGTCTGCCTGCCCCAAACGGAATCATCTCAAATTCATTCCCTCTGGTTTGTATGCTCTCTATCTCTATATCTTTTCCCAAGAAACGCTGTGGCATAAATTCTAGTGGCTGATTCCAAATTCTTGGGTCTCTCTGAATTGCCCATGCATTTACCATCAGTATTGTTCCTTCAGGAATGTGGAAACCTCCAACCGTGCAAGCCTTAATAGATTTGTGTGGGACAAGTAAAGGCCCTGTTGGGAAAAGGCGTAGAGTCTCCTTGACTATTGCCTGCAGATATTTTAAGTGGGGTATATCTGACTCTTCTACCAGTCTGTTCAGTCCAATTTTGGAATCAAGTTCCTCTTGGGCTTTCTTCATTATGTTGGGATGTAACATTAATAATGATAATACCCATTCTACGGCAAGTGAAGATGTATCTGCGCCTGCACTAAACATATTCTGAACCAAAACAGAAAATCAGTTGCATAAAAGTACAGGAGTAAGAAAACTAACCCTTTATGACTAAGTAGAAATAGTTTTTGTTACTGTTAGAAGGAGGATTATGTCAATTTCTAAGATATATACAGATATGAGTAAATGCTTGGTACTCGCGAGAAAGGTTCGTACCATGATTAGATGAAATAGATTTTTAAAATGGGGAATTCAAGGGGCAGATTTTCTTTTTCTTTAACTATTGACCATTCCAGACTTGATATAAATATATATATATATATATATATATATATATATATATATATAAGCTATGCTGCTACTGGCCTTGGGTGAGAATATAAGGTTCTATGAATGTAAGATCAACCCAGTGATCCTATATACGGAACAAAATTGCATCCAACAAAAAAATTCCATGGATAAAGACATAAATAGTCAACTCAGTTCCCTAGTTTCTGGCGTGGGAAGTACTCAACAATGGGGGCTCAAAATATTTGATCAAAATAATCTATGCAATCAAATTAGACCACCTAACCTTGGATTCTGAGAGCTTGCCTTCGCCATCCCTCGTGTGGGCTGTCTTTGTACAATATATGACACTGGTGGTTCATATCTAATTGCCAAATAGATTGTTTATTTATCAAATTTTAAATGGGGACCCGAGGTTTAGCCTGCCCTAGTTTCCTATCGACCGGAAATGCAAGATCTGGTTAATGTGAGATTGGTACCTCAATTCTTTCAAGATACCTCTAGGCATATATCATGTTAATATAGATCTCTGCTCCTAATATTCATAGGAACAACTTAGAGAGGTAAAAAGTGAAAATTTGCAAAGACAAAACAGCTTACCACAGCAATGGCTTTGATGAAGGCATCTTTATCAGGAATTGCTTCGCTATTCTCCTCCGCCTGCCAGATGAGGACATCAATGAAGTCCATGTCTTTCTTATCTTCTGATAGTTTTTCACGGTGCTGCTCCACGATTCTCGGCATGAAGGGATCCAGTTTCTCTTGTATTTTCTTCATAGCCTTCTCATACCCTTGCAAATCAAGCCACTTCAACCAGGGAATGTAGTCGCCAATACTGACAACCCCATGGAGCACAAAAGACTCTTCAATCAGATGTGAAACTTCTGTAAATGAAATTCCTGCTTCCTCTCCAAAATATCGGTCATCTATAATCATGGTCATCAGAGTTTTCAAAGTCAATTGGGACAAAACGTTCCTCACATTTATAACTCTGTTTTTCAACTGAGACAGTTGAAACAGAGAGTTTAGAGCTTTACAGATCTCCCTCGTTCTCTCGGGTCGGAATGTTTGGATCTGCTTAGAAGACAGAAGCTCCAAAGCACAGATTTTCCTAGCATTTCTCCAGTAGGGGCCATATGGAGCCCAGCCCATCATTGAAAAATTATAACCCAAATGCTCTCCTTGAGCAAGCTGAGGCCTAGAAGCAAAAGATAAATCATTTGTTGTAAAACATTCTTTGGCTATCTCTGAACAACTGATAATCAAAGCTGGGCGGCTACCCAAACTGAGATGCATTATAGGTCCATAGACTTGGGAGAGTGAATGAAGAATTTGGTGAAGAGGCTTTTTTTTATCAATCAGAAGATGAAAGTGGCCTATTATGGGAAGTGCTCTAGGACCTGGAGGGCGTCTATGCTTATCCTTATTACCATTTTGTTTTAGAAGAAGCACTATGGCCAACAGAAAAACTGTGGCTGCTGCTACTGTCAGAACTGAATCCATGTTTCTGGTTGCCTAGAGATCTGTCTCCACCCAAGATTGGTCTCCAAACAGTATCCACTGTGAAGCATAAAGTTTCAAAGTGCCCTTTTATATGCTCACAATTGTGGCCAGTTCCTGGATCCCAGGATTCTTTTGTTTGGATAAAATGTCATGGAAGTTTGGGAATTTTTTAATGGTGAGTGACGGACTAAGACCATACAAGTTGCGAAAGATTTCAAGATGAGTTGGGGCGGTGATGATGTGGGGCAATAATAAGGTATTTCAGGTGATATCGTACACTAGAACCAAATTCAAGCCATCTGTTAGATTTACATGGCATGCAGTGATTTCAAAGGGGTCCACAGCGTATAGGATGTCAACATCTTTGATTGGTCATTTTTAATTTTCAAGAGTGAATGAAGACATCATGAGGGCTGAAGGTCTTATTTTATTGCAAGAAGGCTTTACGTTCGATGTTAGTCTCAAATCAACACTATAATGTCATTGACATGAGGATAAAACCTTGAAAGTCTTAAGAGTCTATCTTGTAGCTTTTTTTCGTCCATTATGCCAATTTATTGACCTCTTAAGGACATATGAAAACGCCATACTCAAACCCCCTGAACAAAAGGTAGCCACAATTGGACCCTGTCTTTGTAAGCTTCTTATTTATCCCTACAAGAAAAAAACCATAAAATCTAAGGGAGGATTGATAAAAAAAGATGTTTTGAAAATATTATTAAAATCAATATCAAATTATTGTTGCGTAATTTTTCATGTACAAAAGATGAGATAGGATCAACGGTCATGGATTTCAAATGAGATAAGACTACTGATCTACATTCTACTACTTTAGAAACCCTGTTTTACCAAAATAGATAATTACAACCCTTGAAATGAAACTTGCACCTTTGAAACAACTACTAATCATCTTATAAACAACTATTAAATTAAATCCATGAGTTATATTAAATTAAATCCATGAGTTATGTTTTGGTCGTAGTTCCTTTTAATGGATTACAACCCATTAACATGATGTTGATTTGTCCTTGGTTAATGTGTGATTTTAGAGTCAATCAAAATAGTACGGTGCCACACCATCATATTTTGCATTGGATGTCAAAAAAGAAGATGCCCTCAACAATACTTGGGTAATAATATTTAATTTAATTTAATTCTAACTTATATTGCACTCAATTTTGGAAGGCACGGAAAGTAGAGAGAGCCTTTGTTGCAGACGTAATATTGGGTGGCATTAATTTACTCCTCTGGTGCGTTAATGGGTACCACTACTACCCTGATAGACATTTTAAATCCATTGTATGTGTTTAAGTTATCATTTACAATGGATTCATCCCCTTCAGAACACGTGAAACAATACACTAAAGGAGGCAACATATGTTGGAGGTTTTGGAGGTGCTCAGTTGTTTCGAGTGGCAGTTGTTGTGGTGGGATGGGCATTCAATGTGCATAACCCCATTCTTCCCATTTTCAAAGATGCCCAAACTGCATGGTGCTACACCGATTCCCCATCTCATTAAATCTGGAAGAGGAACTAAAACCAAGTTATCAAATACAAGGGTATGAACACATAAATCTCATTATCATACACAACCCTATCATGCTTCAAACCATATGCTAACATTATATGATATATCTGAGGAAATAAACATGTAATCATTGATAAATATTTGTGTAACAACCATATTAACATGTCTAATAACATATGAAAGATAAGAACTATCCATGTAAGGACTTTCATAAAATCACATGCCATGTATCTACCTATGAAGAAAGCTAGGAAACACAAGATTATACATACTTTACAAAGGGAAAGAGATACAAATTATAAAATTTGGCATGGTCCAAGTAATGATAAGGCAAAATAAGGAAATGGTGATGAAAACCCTAAAAGAATCAAATATGAGGTGATCTCAACAAAATTATGCCCTAAACGGATAATAACCTGAAACCCTAATGTTTGATGGTTGCAAGGATCATGTTCACCAAAATGTTTTATGTGAAATTGGATCTAAGTTTATATAAAATTACACTAAACCATGAGATAAGGAACAAATCAAATATGGTAAAAATATAGTAGAATAGTAAATAAAGATTTGAAATGTTGCATAAGGGTTATTAAATGAAAGTACCTAGAACCATTGATAATTGAAAGAGGAGGTTTATAGGCACATACCTGATTTTTGACTAACATGTATCCCAACAAAGATTGAAAATATTCATAATAAGGTCTAAAATAAATAAAAAAGAGCATCTAGAAATAAAATTGTAATATTATGAAGAGACCAAAATCAAACTACCCTGATAATGACCAACTAGAATCACACTATTCTGATTCTAAAAATCTATCCCGATGTGGCAGTCCTATTCTAGAAATGGATGTGATGGTCCAATTATTATCCAACTTTATGAATCTCTTTAGCTACACCTATTCAATAAAAACCTCTTTTAGATCAACAAATTGGTGTGAAAAAATACTAAAATTTCATCTCCTTTGATCAAACCCTAATCCCTACCAAGAAGACCTTAAGAAGATAAATAAATGAGTTTTGTTTAAGGGGCCTACCTTAATCAGCACCCTACTTTTTAACAAGTTGGCAATCGAAACTCATGCATGCTAATAATCAAATCTATGTAAATGATAATCCCATCCCTTATCCCAACAATATGAGATGTAAGATGCAACTAGGATGAGATCTACATGTTATTTTCACTAATGTAATATCCTTCTTTTGGTACAAGTATTCACCAATAATTCTACAATGTAGGAAAGGAAAGAAAAATATGCGATCCTAATTTTCTTCATTAAAAATTGCATAATTATAGGATGTGATTGATTAAATTTATCAAATGTATTAAGGTTTTGGTGTATATATACACATTTTAACTTTTAATTAAGACCTTATTAATGTGCAATCCAATGACATAGAAGAAGGAAACTAAAAATTAAGCACAATGAAACATGATGAACACAAGGGAGAAGGGCCAAAGGACCCACAACCAATGTGACCTCTATTAGATTGCTATTGTATTGGTCAAACTAATAAAGGGATGTTTCGACAACAATTAATATGAGATAAACTCTAAAAACACTAGAGACCTAATTATTGTAAGAACATCTAAGAGGATCCAAAGCTAGACTAATGACAAATCATGAGACATTCAGGAATAAATAGTGATAAGGGAAGGCTATATGGTTCCCAACATAAATAAAAATTCACTGATAAGAACCTAAATTGAACCAAGATCCATATGTACAAAATACAAGTATAACATTGTGATTACAAGTCTTGTACTAAAACTAGGTGTCTAAAAACACAAATTCAAATGTGTGTGACTTCACAAGGGCATTGCCCCATTTTAAACCAAACTAGTTGTATTATTTTCAAGTTTTCCTTTCTAGATTTTATAAAATTATAATTTTTGCCATTGATCCACATTTAAATATTCTTTCAAGTTTTAAGAGGCATTGGAATATGTTGTAGGAACTTTAGGAGGGAAAATTTTATTAGAGAACATGAGCCACACCCAAACCGTAAAAAGGAGCCTATCAAAAATCCCAATCATAAAATGGTTGTTAGCTCAATCGTAGATCACCCCATCATAAAATAAGAAGTCCTATGTTTGAGTCATAGGTGATCCATGGAAAATAACATGGTATCATATCTAGGCTATGGTCCTAAAGTAACAAAATGAGAAGAATAGGGTGAGGTGTCAGAGATAAGGCGTGAGACTCAAACAAGAAGTCCTAGGTTTAATTCATAGGTGGCCCATGGAAAATAACATGGTATCAAAGCTAGACTAGGAGCCTTGAACACCAAAGTGAGAGGGGGAGTAGGGAACGATAAGGTGAGTTGTTGGAGATAATGATCCACAATCCAACCAGAACAATTAGCCTACCAAAAAGACTCTATCATAAAAGAGTTGGTAGTTCAATGGTAGACCACCCAATATCCAATGGGAGGTCTTAGTTTTGAGTCCTAGGTGGTCCATAAGAATGAAAAATTATCGTATTCACATTTTTCTTGTTTCCTCTTGATGTGTATGCACACACACCAACACACATCAAAGTGGGGCATTATATAGAAACTTGAAAATATGCCCCATATACATACATTAGTTGAAGACATACATGTGGTCAGTTCCTACATCCCAAGATATTTTATTTGGATACGATGTCATAAAAGTTGGAAATCTTTTTAACGATGAGTGATGCACTGATAAAGATTCATAATGTCGTATTATCTAATTACAAAATTAACTTTGTTGACTAGAAATAGAATGTAGTGTTGTTTGATTTTTTTAAAATTATTGGTAAACGCTTTTTCAGAATCTAGAGCTATGAACTAGAGCACTTTTGATTATAGACATGGACCAATCTAGGATACAAATGTAGGCCCACATCTCCCTTCTTTGGCATGCATAAATCAAGTTTTAATTTATTATAAGGAACATTTTATGCTCGTACAATTAGCACCTTAGGTTTGAGTGTTGCTTAAAATTTAGTGTTTTGGAAATATATTCAATTATTTTCTAGATTAAAATATTATGGTTGTGACACTAGTTTTTTAATGTTCTTTTCTTTAGTGGGTGTAAATCAAGTTTTACTTTATACGAAGGAATGTGATACATTCATGGAATTATCACCTTAGATTTGAGTTTGATTAATTTTATATTTAGGGAAAACAAGTTGGTGTATTGATAAAATATGACGTTAGAAAACTTGAATGATGTCATATAGCAACCCTTCAATATTGGGGGTGTAAAGGGTACTTGGCCTCTCGAGCATAACCAACAATTATTCTAAAAGTTTGAGTTATGTCAAAAGGGATGTAATTTTTTGTTTTGGTAAAGTGGGGCTTTTTAAAATAAAAGATTGTAACTCAATAATTGTACTTCAATCAAAAGCCATTATTGCTAACCATGTCTAACATTTTGTGCATAAAGTTTAAGTAACAATAATATTATATTTATAGTAGAGATAATAATGGAAAATGGGGTTGTGTGTTCCTTCATAAGGTGTGGTAATGTGTTGTATAGGGAGAAGATATTTTGTTTCATGGTGATCTTAAGAAATGAAAAAGTGATGGGGAAGGGTAAGGACATCTAGAACATGCAAGTGGTAAAATATTTCAAGGTGAGTTGGGTGGTGATGGTGAGGGGAAATGATAGGGTATTTCAAGTGATATCATACACTAGATGGCACATATCATACATTAGAATAAAATTCAAGGGATCTATTATATTTACATGACACACATACATTGTAAATAGGTCTACAACTTATAGGGTGGTGACATTTTTGATTTGTCATTTTCTATTATTGTTAGAGTCATCTATTTAAGCTCGATTAGGGATTGATGATTAAGACTAATCTTGTGAGCACATGCCTAAGTGATTAGTGGGCCATACTAGCTACTCAATGGATGACAATGGCCTCACCCCTTAGTCCTTAGTGGGAGATGATGGTCTCACCACTCACCTAGTGGGAGGGCCACTTGTCCTCCACTCACCTCTTACAACTCCTATTTATTGACACTCTTGGAGAGTTATGGCAAGGACATGAGGACATATGTAATATTATATTTTATATTATAGATAGTTTTTTTTCTTTGTGTAAATAATGATTTCAATTTTTTTTTCTTTGGTAATATGCTCTTGGAGAGACCCTGGATGAGTGCATTGAGCACTCTCACATGATATGAGAGTAGTCTCCAATGGGCAATCACTCGATATGTCTATGACTTTTGTTATAAGTGGTATATGGTTTGGTTGGATTTATTGTTATGCTTATTGTCCATTCTTTTTTTGGGAGATTTTTTGCATTTCTTTTTCAAACTCTCATCGTTTAGGCTGAACAACTCTAACCACACCATCTATATGGCAAATTCAAGTTAAATATGAGGTATGGATCTATTTTTTTAAGCCCTTGATCAGGATATATGGATCCTGATTTTTTTGGTAGATTGTGTTGATTTTCCCTTTATTTCCACTCCTTTTTGGTAAAATTATTGTGGGCAACTAAACTACAGTAGGCAACTTGGATACTAAAACAGAACAGATTTAATTTGAAGATATAAAAGCAAAGCAATAAATATAAACCCAAAAAATTAGAGGAAGATAAACAAAACTATTACATATATTAGAAAATCAATTATGCACACATAAAAGCTTCATCAAAATACTTGTATTCATTAAAAAAACATACATCAACTACAACTACACATAAACTGCATATATATATATATATATATATATATATATATATATATATATATATATATATATATATATATATATATATATATATATATATATATATATATATTCTGCTCAGAAAATTTCTTCTCTTTGTTTTTATGCTTTACCCCTTTCTTTTGTTGTATGCTCAAAAACAAAAAGGCTCCTTATATAGCTTTCTAAATTGTTCTCTTTTTTGCATTGGGATCAAAGCAAAGATCAAATAACTGAGTAGTTACGGCTCACACATGCTAGATTTGAGAAAAGTAAAAAAAATAATTAAAGCATATCCTCTCAGATAGCTGAGCAGATCTAGAAAGGACAAGCAAAATATTTTTCATTAAATGCCCAATAGTTAAAAATTAATATTTTCCAATACTCCCCTTTAGTTTGAACTATTGGCGATCAACAAAATTTGTAACAACTTCGGAGCATCATCTTTGGAGCACATCTTTGGAGCATTCATCTTCAGAGCATCCATCTTCGAAGCACATCTTCGGAGCACATATTTGGAGCATCCATCTTCCAAGCACATCTTTGGAACTATATACATTTGTATGATAAAAAACTCCTAAACAACTTCATGAATATTGTAATGTCTCTTTTTCTAATGGCTTTTTAAAAATGTCAACAAACTGATCTTTAGACCTATAAAAATCTAAGCAAATTATTTTGTTGTTAACAAGCTCTCTAATAAAATGGTACCTAGTATCAATATGCTTAGTTCTCTTATGAAAAACATGATTTTTGGAGAATGCAATTGCTGAACTATTATCACAAAATATTGTAATGGTTTCTTTTTGATCTTGCATTAAGTCTTTCAATATTCTTCACATCCAAATAGATTGACACACTGTACTAGTAGCTACCACATACTCAGCTTCAACTGAAGAAAGAGTCACAATGGGTTGTTTCTTTGAATCCCATGACACAACACCTATACTAAAGTGAAAAACATACCCAAAAGTGATTTTTTGATCATCTATACTACCATCATAATCACTATCCGTGTATCCAATAAGACTGAAAACACCTAAAATAGAATACAATATGCCAAAATCCTTTGTATCGCTCACATACCTAAGTATTCTCTTGCTGGCCTACCAATGAGAGTCTTTTGGAGACTCCATAACTCTTGAAATTAGGCTTACACCATATGGAATATTAGGCCTTATGGCCGTCATATACATAAGGATTCCAACCAACATCTTGAACAATTTAGGGGCTACACACGGTCCATCATCCTCCTTGCTTAGCTTCAATCCCATCATGACCAGTGTTGGGGCTGCCTTGAATTTTACCATATTAAATCTCTTCAATATTTCATTTGCATATTTGGATTGAGAAATAGATATACCACCATTGGATTGAAGGACTTCGATGCCCAAAAAATATCTCATAAGCCCCAAATCAGTCATTTCAAATTCACTCTTCATTATTATTTTGAAAGTAGTTATGCTAAGATCACCGGTAAAGATTAGATCATCTACATAAAAATAAACAATTAGAATGTTAGCTTGCTTATTAAGTTTGATATATAAGGTTGCATCACAACCACTTCTTTGGAAACCATTTTGAATGAGATAAGAGTCAATGTGGTTGTAGCAAGCTCTAGAAGCTTGCTTTAATCCATAAATTGCCTTCTTCAACCTATATACTTTGTTTTCATGACCCATTATCTCATACCCTTATGGTTATTCAACATACACTTCCTCCTCTAGATATCCATTTAGAAATGCTGACTTCATAACCACTTGGTACACAGACCACTTGTTGTGGGAAGCATTAGCCAATATGGTCCTAACTGTGTCCAACCGTGTAACAGGAGAAAATGTTTCGTAGAAATATACTTTGGGTTATTGTGTGAAGCCCCATTGTAACTATCCTTGCTTTATGCTTTTGCACTTTTCCATCAACATCTTGTTTAGTCTTATAAATCCACTTTACACTTCTTACATCCTTATCTTCAGGCAACTTAACCAACTCCCATGTTTGGTTCTTCTCAATGGACTCAATCTCTTCATCCATGGCTTGTGCCAATGTATCATCACTCATAGAATCTTCAAATTTTAATGGATCATCTATATGAGAAAATAAAGCAAAGACTGAAAATGAATTAGTTGTATCAACATTATACAATTCAATCAAACTCCTTTTTTTTCATGGTTGCATGCTTGCTAGAGTTGGATCTGAAGATGTAAAACTACTTGGAGTGATAATTAGAGTTCCAAAAATGGTGTCGATTGATGTATATGTTCTTGTGGTTACTTGTGGAGTTTATTATACTCTTGGTGTGGGCATCAACCTTGAAGATCTCTTTGTTGTAAATGGGGGTGTAGTTTGAGCTACAACTTGTGGTGTTGTCTTGGGAATGGAAGGAGTTATTTCTTGAGTTGTACTTGATGATGGAAACACTTCATCTACCATATCATCATGAGGAGCAGTAGGAATAATGTTTATAGTTCTTTCTATACTTCCATCCCACACTTCATTTTCCACAAATTGAACATCATAGCTAGTTATAACCTTTCTAGTGGTAGGATTAAACAACTCATATGCCTTTGTATTTTCTGAATAGCCAATAAATATATATTGTGTCCTTTGTGGTCTAATTTCTTCCTCATCTCATATGGAATGTGTGCATATGCAACATAGCCAAATACCTTAAAATGAGAAACACTATGTTTCTTTCTTGTCCAAACCTCTTGAGGGACTTTGTTCTTCACACTCTTTGTTGGGCACCTATTCATGATATAAACAATAGTTATCATTGCTTTAGCCCAATATTCATTAAGTAAATGTGAGGCTGCCAACATACTATGTGCCATCTCCATAATGGTTTGGTTCTTACTCTTCATCACACCATTTTTTTGAGGTGTATAGCGGGCTATAAATTGTTTGTATATGCCATGTAATCTACAAAAATTCAAAAAAACATCAGAGATATATTCACTGCCTCTATCCATCCTCAAAACCTTAATGCAGTGGCCACTTTTCTTCTCCATAAGTGCCTTGAACTATTGAAAATAAGCAAATGCATCAGACTAATGTTTTAAGAAGTATACCCAAGTTTTCCTTGTAAAGTCACAACAAATGTAAGGAAATAAGTGCATACTCCTATAGACAGTGTTCGCATTTGACCACAAATATTCAAGTGAACAATCTCAAGTGGTGTTCTTGCTCCTATTGATTCACCAATTGAGAAAGTATCTCTATGTTATTTGCCTAAGATACAACCTTCACAAACTCTTTCCAGTTTCTCAATTAATGTCAAAACTTTTACCATGTTATTCATATGTAGTGTCTTCAGTGCTCCAAAGTTCACATTCCAAAATCTAAAATGCCACAACCAAGATTCATCCTTTACAACTGACTAAAATGTTGTTTGAATTTCTTCACCGCTTCCTTTTGCTTTTCCAGAGTTGAATTGGCTAAATTTGCATAATTCATTTCAACTTCTGATTTTGTATTTTCTACCTTAAACGCAGTTGCAGAATGTACATTATTTGTCTTATGAACAACTTGGGTTGTTTTTCCCTTCATATCCGATTGTTAGTCATTTGCTCTTTGCCAATCAATTGTGTGCTTGAAAACTTGTCCATAATCACACACACATTGTTTTCCATGTACACTCTATAGCCATTTTATACCAGTTGGCCTATGCTCATTGAGTTATGTTTTAGACCAACAACATAATACACATCATGCATAACTTTTTTCTCCCCCTTTTTGGTTATAATATCAACTATAATTTTACCCAAAATAGTGACCTTATTATTGTTACCAAGTATGCCATCAGTTTGAACTAATTCATCCATTATAGAAAACAAATCTACATTACATATCATGTGATTACTACAATTGGAATCCAAATGCCATATGTCACATGGGATCTCTTGGAATACATTGCACACAACTAGGGAGTTTGTAGGAATTGCTTTGGCAATCCTAGTGCACGCAATAAACCTAGTGCTTGTGGGAGTGGTACTTGACTAATTTTGACTTTGTTTGTGTTGGTCATACTTTTTATTTACATTTATTAGCATAATGCCCAAATTTCTTACAATAATTACATTGAATGTGTGATTTTTCAAACTTTGGGCCACTTGGGTGACAAAAATTCTGATTTTGACCTCTACCACCAACATTTGTAGGACGACTTCTACGTCTACCTCTAGGAGAACTTCTCCCTCTACCTTTAGGACTAAATTTATGCCACCCTCTTCCACAACTTATAGATGACTGGGATGAAAATGCATTTTACAAAGAGATAATTGACCTATTTATTCTATATTCATAATTGATGAAAGAGGCATGAAGCTCATCAACAGAAAACTGAGTCAAGTCTTTGGTTTCCTCCAAAGCCACAACTAGAGAGTCAATTTAGAAGGGAGATTTCTAGGCACCTTCTCAACAATCATCCTATCCTCTATGACCTCTCCATGAGATTTAATTTGATTAATCAAACCAACATGTGTAAAGAAAGATTCTACCAAATCTGAGTCTCTCATTGATAAATTTTCAAAATCTCTTCTAAAGAATTATAATTTAGCAGTCTTTTCCTTTTCCATACATTGGTAACCAATTTGTAGTGTATCACATGCCTCATTGGCTTGATTTGCTATTGCTTCTCTTGGGAGTATGCTCTCATGAATTGCTTGATGAATGTTTAATAAAGTGTTCCTATCCTTCGTCCTCTATTCTTTCAAAGTGTCTTCTCAGCTTGTGTAAGGGCATTATATGCTGCCTGGTCTCATGGTTCCACATAACCATTTTCAACTATATCCCATATGTCTTGAGACTGAAACAAAGATTTCATGGTTAAAGACCAATACTCATAATTCTTTCTTGTGAAAACATGGGTTTGCAAACTGGACAGGGGCGCACCAAATGTGGAAGCCATTAATGGATTTCAAAAGAACTCAAAAAAAATGGAAGGACAGAGGTTCACTTGGCTTTGATACCAATTTGTGGGAAGCTAAAATATAAGACAACTCAGATACTAAAACATAATAGATTTAATTTGAAGAAATAAAAGCAGATCAATAAATATAAACCCAAAAATTTCAAGGAAGATAAACAAAATAACTACAGCTGTTAGAAAATCAATTCTGCACACACAAAAGCTTCAACAAAACACATATCTTCATTTAAAAAAACATACATCGGTGACAGCTACACATAAACTACATATATAAAATGTATATTTTCTACTCAAGAAATTTCTACTCTTCTTTGTTTTTATGCTCTGCCCATTTCTTCTGTTGTACGCTTCAAAACAAAAAGGCTCTTTCTATATCTTTCTAGAGTGTTCTCTTTTCTGCACTGGGCTCAAGGCAAAGAGCGAATAAGTGAGGGCTAGATTTGACAAAAGTTAAAAAAGACAATTAAATCATATCCTCTCAGACAGCTGAGCAGATCAAGAAAGGACAAGCAGCATATTTTTCATTAAATGCCTATCAATTAAAAATTACTATTTTCCAATAATTATGTCTGAAAGAAGGTAAGTTTGTGCAATTTGCGTTGATTATGTGATTTGATTAATGTGAATGTATTGGATTTTTTTCACTCCTCCATTGATGGCTGGCATTTGGATTCTGCACACTTTTGGCCTTGGCCATCAACATCTTTTTTTGGTATTCATGTTTATATGGTCTGCGATAGGTCATAGTAGCAATGGTAGACAAAGAGTTCACCATTGCTCAATGGTTCATGTACCTGTTCTTCACTTTGGACATATCGTTTGGTTGTCTAACTAGAGGCACATTGTGGAGGTCTTCCTTAGATGCTGGCTCTATGTCAAGAACCTAGCTTCGAGCCATGGTCATGCCAAAAACACCAACTCGTTAAGCTATGCTCCACTTCTCGGATTGTTCATCGATCATAGCTCTTGGATTTTAGTGAGCCCTTGCATCGTTTGGCACTCCTATTGGTTTTGCTAGCTTGCTATTTGTCTAACTAAAATCCAGGGCTTGTTTTTCCAGCGTCATCCAACACTCAGTGCACCTAGGCATTCTACTGACCATGCATGGTGGTTTATCTCCTCTCGAGTTTTATTGGACTTGAACGGTGTTCGTTATTTGATCAATAGATTGGATTTCATGGCCTATAAAGTTTCATTCCTATTGGTTCTTTCTTATTAAGATAAAGTTTGTTAGTTGGGGATCATAGATGGCATGTTCGACCATCTCAATGTGACTGGCATTTGGTTTAGCATTTAAGTTAGGCCACTTCATCAAAGCCACACCTACTCAACCTCTATTATTGGCTTTGCTCAAACATTTTTAAAAATCAGTGTTCACATTCAGATGATCTACCTGTTGAGAATTATTTGATGTAGAAGGCTATGTAACTAACTTTGGAAATCCTAACCGGTGAATAACTCATGAGCGTGCTATTCAAACAGCCCCAACTATTTTTATTCTTGTCTTGTTTGCAGATCAAATCATGTTTTTTTAGAGGGGCCATAGTCTGTAACAGGTTTTGTAATGATCTGTGAAATGCATCTTTTTGCTTTGGCTATGTCTTGCATAGTTATTTTGTGGTTTCCACCATTGCATGCTTGTCTCTTTCTCCTTAAACGCCATCAAGCTTCTCCACTGCCCCTCATGGTCTCCACAAAGATTGTTTATGGCCCTCTCAAATTTATAGCTTGTGGTTGTCAAAAACCATTCTGTATGGTCAAGGTCATGATCAAAGACTGGTTTTCTGAGTGACTTGCATCATGTTGGAGAAAACTAACCACAACAATATTGGTTGTGTAGGAGAGAGAGAACCACAAAAAAAGTACAGGCCAGTTGGGCAGCAAATAGACAATACAAGATGAAACAAAATAGGGGAGAAAATGGAGAAATAAACACTAAATCTTGCATATATTAAATTCTGAAAAAACTCCTCTTACATAAACTAGTTCATACAGCGACTACTATTGTAAAAAATTAAATTCTACAAAGAAAAAAACATTTAATGACTTTCCTTGACTGCTGCTCTATTTTTTCCCTATTTTGCTAGCAACAGATTGTTGCTCTATTTTTCCCCTATTTCTCTTATAGGCTGGTGCACTCTCACTCTTCCCTTGCTATGGATTGTTATTCATCTACAAGCTGCTACTGCGTTGGATTCTCCCCTTAATTTTCTCTCTCTACTCACTCATTCTTCTCTTTCTCTGCTGTTGCATTCATTTTTCCTTTTTTCTACTCTCTCTTGTATCTCTTTTTTGTCTTCTACTTACTTTCTTACCTATTCCGTAGATTTTCCTCTCAAAATAAAATGAGCTCCAAATTTGAAAATTGAAAAAACAATATTTAATTTTGTTGGTGGCAGCGTATGTCATGTTTTGGAGCTGGTTGGGTTAAGTAGTAAGTAATAAAATAATATTTTAACACACCCTTTTATTTTTGACCTTCCTACCATAGTCAATTAGACTTCTCTTAGTCTCCAAAACCTCTTTATAATTTCTTTTTAACTTACTAAATGCTTTTGCATCTTTTTTATGCATGTCTAAAGGTTTGTAACTGAAGTTTGTCGCTCTACTGATGAAGTTCATAGTTTTTCTGACGGAGTTCGTAGTTTTTTTATGGAGTTCATAGATTTTCTGTAAGAGTCCATAGTTTTGATGGAGTCTATAGTTTTTTTGATGGAGTCCATATATTTTTTGTAGGAGTCTGTAGCTAGATTGATGGAGTCAGTCGATTTTTTTTAAGAGTTCGTAGTTGGGTTGTTTGAGTTCGTAGATGGATTGTTCGAGTCCATAGCTCTACTGTAAGACTCCAAATCTACCATAACACTATGTATGCCTAATGTTTCTACATTTATGACCCCTAACCTTTATCTTTGGTGCATGAAAGTGTCCTTAAGCAATGGCTTAGTAAAAATATTAACTAGTTGCTTATTAGACTTGCAAAAACTAAGCTCTATGACATGATTTTAACTAACTCATGAATAAAGTGATCCCTGATTGCAATGTGTTTGTTCCTACCATGAAATACAGGGTTCTTTAACAATGATATGGATGATACATTATCATAATAGACCATAGAAGCTTCTTGTTACTCCTTATGTAAATGAAAATGTGTCCTTCTCAACCATATAACTTGACATGTCGCTGCATTGGTTGTTATATACTCCACTTCAGCTATAAAAAGTGACACTATTGATTATTTCTTTGAAGCCCAAGATATGGCTCCTAATCCAAGATGAAATATATACCTCGAAGTACTCTTTTAATCATCAAGGTTGCTTACTCAATCACTGTCTATGTAAACAACAAGCTGAAACTCATATGTTGCTGCATACAAAACACCATAATCCCTTGTTCCATTCATGTACCTCAATATCCTCTTACCCACTTGCCAATGTGTCTCCTTTGGCATTTTCATTAATATTGATAAAAGCCTAATTGGATACATGATATCCAACCTTGTTGCATTTAAGTACACTAAGCTTCCCACTAGGCTTTTATAGCATGTGGGGTCTACATTGATGTTGTAATCATCTTTGTATAACTTAATGCTTGCCTCGATTGGAGTGATTACAGGCTTGTTATCCAGCATCTTAAACCTCTTCAAAACTTCTTTTGTATACTTATATTGGCATATGAATATGCCTTTATCCATTTTCTTAACTTTTATCTCAAGAAAG
The DNA here is from genome assembly GCA_037957365.1 of Torreya grandis. NCBI lineage: Eukaryota > Viridiplantae > Streptophyta > Pinopsida > Cupressales > Taxaceae > Torreya > Torreya grandis. The sequence continues at coordinate 156,617 of JARHVA010008849.1, forward strand.
TACTTCAAGAAGCCTAAATCAGTCATTTTAAACTCAATTTTCATGGTTGTTTTGAAATCTTCAATGTATTGATTTGCATTACTAATGAATATTAGATCATCCACATATAATACAACAATAAACATACCTTCCTTGCATGATTTTATGTATAATTTGGGCTCACTTGCACTCTTGCTAAAACCATTACTCAACAAATATGAGTCTATACGACTGTACCATGCTCTTGGGGCTTGCTTGAACCCATACAATGCCTTTTTTAACCTATACACTTTGTTTTCATGCTCAAAAATCTCATATCTGGGTGATTGTCCCACATAGACCTCTTCTTCAAGCACTCCATTCAAGAATGCTGACTTTACATCCATTTGATGCACCATCCACTTCTGTTGGGCAGTAATGGCTATGATTATCCAATGGTTTCTACTCTTGCCACGGATTCAAATGTTTTATTGTAATCACATCTAATCTTTTTCTTGTAGCTATTCACCACTAGCCTTGTCTTATGCCTCTCTATCTTGCCTTTGAGAGTACTTTTTATCTTGTATACCCACTTAACTCCTATGACTTCTTTTTCTTTTGGTAGGTCAACTAATTCCCATGTATCTTTCTCTCTATTTCATGTATTTCTTCATCCAAAACCTTACACCACTTATTGTCCTTAACTACTTATTCAAAGTAGATTGGATCAACTAATAGAAAGAGTGCATAATTCATGGTTTCATTATCATTTTGCTCATACTTTGACTACTCATAAACTTCTTACAAGCTTCTTGTCCTTACTTGATGTTGACTTGAGTTGGAGGAGGAGGATGTAGACTCTTGAACAACTCCTTGACCTCCATGATGGTTATTGCCATTAGATGAATCAACCTTATGTGAAATAGGGGCCCATTTTGGTGCATTGGTGGTTGTACCACCTACCATTTTATATTCAATGAAGGGTCCACCAGACCTTGTTTCAAAATGCTCTTCTCATTGTCTCTCTTCCCAAGCTTCATGCTCAATGAATTGAACATTTTAGTTGATTATGAGATCTTTGGTGATGGGATTGTACAATTGATATGCCTTGGACACCATACCCTATTAAAATACACTTCTCACCTTTGTCATCCCACTTCATTCTTCTTTGCTTGGGCACGTGTGCATATGCTACACAACTAAATACTCTAAGGTGTTCAACACTTGGCTTCTGATTTCTCCATGCTTCTTAAGGGATTACATCCTTTACACTCTTCATTGGACAAATATTTAAAAATTACATGGTTGTTGCTAAAACCTCAATGCAAAAATGATTAGGCAAACCTTTTGCCTTTAGCATGCTCCTTGCCATCTCTTGGATGGTCCTATTCTTCCTTTCGACCACACCATTTTGCTATGGTGTATACTTGGTTGTAAATTATTTTTTATGACATAATCTTTGTAGAAATTCATGAACTCATTGGATATATACTCTCCCCCTCTATGTGTCCTCAAAATCTTGATATAGTGTCCACTTTGCTTCTCCACCATGGCCTTGAAATGCTTGAAGGTTTCAAATGCTTCTGATTTGTTCTTCAAGAAATACACCCATATCTTCCAGCTACAATCATCTATGAATGCCATGAAATAGACATTATTGGATAGGGAGGGAGTCTTCATTGGACCACACAAATCTGAATGGATCAGCTCTAATGGAGCTCTAGCTCTCCATGCCTTACCCATGAGAAATGCACTCCTATGTTACTTCCCCAATATGCATCCATCACACACCTTGTTTGGTTGCTCTATGAGGGGCAACCCCTTCACCATGTTTTTCTTATGAAGAAGGTTTAACCATCGAAAGCTCAAATGCCCATACCTAAGATGCCAAAGAGTAGGTTCATCTACCATCATTGTTTTGAATGTTGTTGTGAGCTCACTTTGCATTCTCAATAGAAATATTTGATTGCTTCTCATCTTGATTAATGGTATCTTCTTATTACAACCACTCCTATCAAAGATGATGCACTCACCATTCTCAAATCTGACATTGTACATTTTTTGCACAAGCTACCCTATGCTGATAAGGTTGTGTTTCAACTCAGGTACATAGTAAACATCATGAATTTGCCTTTTGTCACCTTGCTTGGTTTCGATTTAAATTCTTCCCTTACCCATGACGGGAACTTTATTATTGTTTCCCATCTTCACCTCTGATTTTATTGTCTCATCTATGTGGCTAAACATCTCTTTGTTCCCACTCATGTGGTTGCTGAAACCACTATCCAAATACCATGTCTCCTTGCCACTTTGTTCGGTAATGTTGCATGTTATAAACAAGCTTCCTCTTTTCTCATTCTTATTTGGCTCAACCTCTTGAAATGAGTGAAATTAGAATTCAACCTATTCATGTCACTCCTTTCTACAATCACTAGTATAATGTCCATACCTCTTGCAATAATAATATTGGATGCTAGACTTATCATACCTTTGTGTAGATCTACATCTAGAAGTGTTACTGCGCCTTCCTCTTCCTCTTCCATGTGACTCTTGATGGTTATGCCTTCCACCTTCTTGACTGTTGTAATTTCTTCCTCTTCCTCTATTGTTTGATCTTTTTCCCCTTCCTGTCACATTTACATTGGTCTTGAATGCTTGCTCATGGGAGGAGGTGGCTGACCTATTTAGCCTTTGTTCATGGGTTTGCAAAGAACCCATTAGCTCATCAACCATCATTTACCTCAAATCCTTTAACTCTTTTATAGCAACAACTATAAAGTCAAATCTAATTGGAAGGCTCCTCAACACCTTCTCAATGATCCTATGGTCTTCAAGGGTATCACCACATGTCTTCATTTGATTTACTATATTCATAGTTCTTGTGAAGAAGTCATTTATTGACTCATATTCTTTCATTTGTAGGGTCTCAAAGTCTCTTCTTAAGAGTTAAAACTTGACAAGTTTAACCTTGTCACTCCGTTGATATGTATTTTTCAAGATATACCATGTTTGCTTGGAATGGACAGTTGCTGATATCCTAGAAAATATTGAGTCAGCCAAAGCTATTTGTATGTAGCTGAGTGTTTTGGCATCCTTCCTCCTATTCTCCTTTGGCACATTATTTTGTGCTTGGATCAAAGAATTGAAGGTAGTCATGTCTACAACCTCATTATACCTAGCTTCAACCAACTCTCATAGCTCTTGAAAGTTGAATATTGTATTTATTTTGATGTTCCACACATCATAGTTTTTTCCATCAAACATGGGGGGATGTTGCCAAGATCCTGAACTTCCCGTTGTCATGTCTAAATGCACTCACAACTTGGCTGCCCTTCACTAATGGCTCTGATACCAAATGTTGTAGAAAAATAACTACAATAGTATTGGCTTTGTATGATAGAGAGAATCACAAAAAAACTATAGGCCCAGTTAGGCAGCAAATAGATAATACAAGATGAAACAGAACAAGGGAGAAAATGGAGAAATAAACACTAAATCCTGCATATATTAAATTCTAAAAAAACTCCTCTTACATAAACTAGTTCACATAGTTGTTGTTTTTGCAAAAAATTATATTTACAAAGAAAAAAAACATTTAATGACTTTCCTTGACTACTACTCTATTGTTTCCCTATTTTGCTAGCTACAGAGTGTTGCTCTATTTTTCCCCTGTTTCTCTTATACGTTGTTGCACTCTCACTCTTCCCTTGCTATGGACTGTTATTCAACTACAAGTTGTTTTTGCATTGGATTCTCCTCTTAAGTTTCTTTCTCTGCTCACTCATACTTCTCTTTCCCTATTGTTGCATTTATTCTTCCTTTTTGCTACTCTCTCTTCTATCTTTTGCTTGTCTTCTAATTACTCCGTAGATTTTCTCCCCAAAATAAAATGAGCTCTAAATTTGAAAATTTAAAGAACAACATTTAATTTTGTTTGTGGTAGCATATGTCATGTTTTGGAGCTGGATGGGTTAGATAGGATGTAATAAAATAATATTTTAACACATCAATGAACATTTAATTCTAATAAGAAGTGCCCTATCATGAGAAGTGGCCTATTATAGAAAATGCTCTATTATGGGAAGTGGCCTATTATGAGAAGTGCTCTAGGTCCTAGAGAAAGTCTATGCTTATCATCATTTCCATTTTGTTTTAGTAGAAAAACTATTGCTGAGAGAAAAATTATGGTAGATCCTACTATAAGAACAGAAGTAGTGTTATAGGAAGATGCATCCCCTAGCCCATGAGATGCGTCTCCTCGTACCCTCCATACCTATGTATTCATCTCCCTGTACACTGTGCCCCCATCAGTAATATTATATTTTTTGGCTTTTTATTATTTTCATATAAATATATATATATATATATATATATATATATATATATATATATATATATATATATAATTATACTAATAAAATATTAATATATTAAAATTATATATATAGCCATCTCGCCATGCCCTATCTCTTTTTTTAAAAAAAAACGTCCCTATACCCGTCTCCCCATACCCGTCCCCTGGTAACTATGAATAAAAGTCATACTAGATGTATCATCCAAAATTAATGTTTTCATCATCTCTTGGATTTCCATGTTTGTTTTGTTTTAATGATAGACGCTATACATATATCTTCTTACAAATAATTTGTGATGAGTTTAAGCATAGGATTTTTAAAATGTTACATTATTTTCCTTGGAGAGTGTAACACGTGGCGTATTATCTTATTCACAACTATCAATTGAAGTCCACTGGTTGTGGTTCTTTTTTAATTGATTGTAATCTTTTGGAAAGAATTAAATCTCCTCAGGGGCCCTGAGTGAGCCTGGCATTACATGTGAATGTGCAGGTTGGTATACACTTTAATGTAGCAGAGAACGCGGAGAACAAAGGAGCAAAAAGTAAAGATAAAATAAAGAACAAAAAATAAAGATGAAAGAATTAACTATGGTTCGGTGATGGAATGCTAACCGGTTTTTTTTTTTTTGGTTCTAGTAATTACAGTTATGTTCTTATAAATTTTGTATATGAATAAAAATTGGAAGATCATTTTAAATTTAAGTGTTTAATATATTATTAAGTTAATGATAGATTATTTATTTATTTATTTATTAAAGATTAAAGATATGTAACTCTTGATTAATAAAATTGACATAAAGATGTAACAATTGGATGTTTGACAGTTGATAAATTTGATTCACAAATATTTGGTTTAATGTTGATAATGTTGAACAATTGATTGCTCTTTGTTATTGTAATTGAAAAGTAATTTTATGGAATTGTATAAAGTTGTATGATGTTTATTGGCGGTACAAATTATTTACAAGGTATACAATATTTTATATGTCTCAATAACAAATAAATTAGAAGGATAACTTATTAATTGAAATTGTTTTAATATTTTTATAAATATAAAGTGCAAATGACTTGACTGTTATGTGTTATCAAATCTATCATATGGATGACAATTGAAACCTGTGTGAATCTAGTAATAACCCTTATGTAAACTTTGCAAGGTCAATTTCGCAATCCAAAAAAAAAAACTTTGCAAGGTCAAGACAATCGGTTAGCATTGCTATTGACCCTGGATTATTTATTATAATTGTGCACCAAATTTGGGATTCAAAACAAATATTGTCAAAGAGATAATGAAAACCCAAAGATAATGACACCAATAGGAAGGGATAAAAAAGGTAAATCAGAATGTAGTGTGCATGCTTACCATCATTTTTACCTTCTCATAGCTCTGATCCAAGATTTGTATGATTAAATATGATTGTTGGAGGATTGTTTGGAGATGCTTGGCAATGGCTTGGATATGCTTGATAGGTGACTTGCTTGTGATATGCTTTCACTTCTTCATTCCTCTATTTCTCATTCATTCATTCCTTCCTTCCTTCATTCACTCATTAGCTTGACCAAGTGAGGGTGTGTTGGTTTTATAGATTCATAGAGGGAAGATCAAGGTCTAGGGTGGAGGATTTTCAATGGAATTTTTTAATTCCATGGAATCCTCTAGAATAGAGAATTTTAGAGGAAGAGGGCTAGAATGGAGAGATTTCTAGAACTCTCTAATTCCAAAGATCTCTTCATAGGGTTTTAGGGGTTTATGAAAGGCTAGTGTAGGGTGGTGGGTGGGTAGGTAGATTATTTTGGAATTTTTAACTGGCAAGTGGGATTAGGGGTAGGTTTAGTAGATAATAGGTTTGGTTTAGGGATTTAAATAATAGGATTAGGATTCCTAAGGATGTAGGAATACCTAAGAGATAGGCTAGTAGGTGGTTAGGTGAGGTTATGAAAATTAAAAATTTCCATATAATAGATAATTGGAATTGGATTAGTATAATGGTAGATTAGAGGGAATTAATGGATTAATGAGATGGGCTAAGGTTACCGAAATGTAGATTAATGGAAGGGGATATTAGATTTATGGCTAGGAAAGGGAATTAGTTAGTGGAATAAAATTAGATAAGTAGAATTAGTGTCAAGTAATAGGAATATTAGTCAGCTGTAATGGAGTGAGAAATTTTAGGTGTATACATTTTGCCCTTCTTTGAAAGGGCATTGTGATTGGACGAAGCAGGAGTAACGATCTTTCAAAGAAAAACCATATCATGGGTGATTGTTAGTAGTTGATATTAAGGGATATGATGCCCCCTCAAGGGGACAAAAAGGGAAAAATGAGCCGAATGGCCACTCAAAAGAAGAAATGTGTGGTGGGATGCAATGGATAGACAAGGGGTTGGGATGCCAAATGTGGGATAGAAGATTAAGAGGATAAGGTCGACATGACCAATGAGCTACAAATTGATAACAATGCCACTAGCAAGGACACATGCACAAGGAATAGAGGTGTTGGAAGTCACAGTTGTAGATGCATCCCAAGCAAGGACACATGTATGGGAATTAACTATAACATGATGATGATACGATAGAAGGCCACAAGCTTTAGACGTATCCTAATCAAGCACGCATATAAGGGAGAGCTATATGTTAGGATAAGATAATTTGATAAGATATGATAGGTGTGGCTCAAGGCTAAAATTGATCAATATTATAATGATGACAAGAAAGAGTAAGGGATTTTGATCAAGTGACCAAATGATTGGGATGATGCCCTGAGAAAATGAGCATGGAAGAGGATGATAGGGGTCAACTAGGATTGGAGAGGATAGGAATCTAGGTTAGATTAGGCAGACAAGAAGGCTGGCTATGAGGGGAGTTTGATATAGGCTAATGGTGAGTTTGGGAGGTCATTGGCATTCTTTGTTTCTAGAGATCTAGAGCTTGAGTTGAGAACCATAGACCATATTCCTTGTTCTTCACATTATGGTGAGTGAGTCCAAATGTATCAGTGGGACCCTGAGGTAGGACCACCGATGATTATATCTCCTATTCTCTATCTTTTGTTGATTATTTTCATCTTTTTAGGGTAGAAAATAATTAGGCCATCATGGACTTACAATCCCATGACTGTGAATTATGCCCACAGTCACAGTATTATAGATGCAAGTAGCGAGATTGGGATAGAAGATAGTGGGATTGCAATATCACATAGGGGGTGTAGTGGGATTGTAATCTCACTACTAGGGGAGTAGCGAGATTGCAATCCCACTACTAAGGAATCAAAAGATCACAATCTCGTGAGAGGGGAATTGTGGTATTGCAATACCACAATTGAGAAGTAGAGGTATTGCAATACCACTACTAGGGATTGCTTAGAAAGATCAATGGGGTCATGATATGGGATATTTTGGAAACAAGACTGGGGAGGATTGGTTAGGGAGTAGATGTCTTTGGTCAAGGAATTAAGCTAAGTGGGTAGGATAATGGAAAGATGAGGTAAATAGGGAAAATGGGGAGATGAGTGGACTGATTATGTGTTCATGATTCAAGAGTGCTTAGGCATATTAGTGTCTCGATCGAGGCACCCAAAATTACTACATGAGATGTAGTGGGTGATGGATGTCGAGTATGAGGTTTTAGAGCTGATAGGGATACATGATGTACCAACCATGCCACCAATTTAGATTGACTGAGCATTGATCATGGCATTGGTGGAGTAGTGATACTTAGAGACCAGATCATTTCATTTTGTGATTAGGGAGATGCCAATTACCTTAGAGGATGTTTAAAGGATTTTTCATTTGTTGATGATTGGTGGTAATATGTATTAGAGGTCATGGATGGTGATCTAGACTTTACAGTAGCTGGGTGGTAGTTTATAGCTCGATCTGCATGATGAATTGATTAACCTCAATCAATGCTAGTGGGATGGGTCTTTGGATAGACTGACACTAGTTGTTATGGCTCTTATATCTGGCATTTTACTGCTAGATAAGAGTGGGAGATGGTTTCATCTTGGTTGAGGAGAGATGGTGTTGAACATGGTTCATGATCAGCAAGTATTTGAATGAAGACCTATCAT